>JBAIZL010000002.1:156356213-156548713 GCA_036971475.1 Prosapia bicincta
ATCCACCACTAAGTGCAATAATTTTACCTTGTTGTGATGAGGCACCTTTCGGTCACTTGACCATTGTCGAATCAACGGATCTCTCTCTCTCTCTCTCTCTCTCTCTCTCTCTCTCTCTCTCTCTCTCTATATATATATATATATATATATATATATATATATATATGAAGTTATTATTATTACTTGTAAATAATTTTTTTCCACCACTAAGTGCAATAATTTTACCTTATGCGATGAGGCGCTTTTCGATCACTTGACCATTGTCGAATCACTGAATTACGAGGGCTGTTTTTTTATCAACTTCCGATGTGGTATAAAAATAAAACTAGTGAGAGTAATTAAATAAATTTATTATCAAGAGTTAGGTACATTATTAATTGTTTTTCAACATAATTGTCTTTTAAATTGAGGCATTTTTCATACCTGTGTACAAGCTTCTTAATACCTCTTTCATAGAAGTTTGCCGCCAGTGATTTGAGATGGGTTTTCAGCGACTTGCAGCGCGTCGTCAGTTTGGAAGCTCTGCCCTCCTAGCATCACTTCAATTCCGGGAAAAGGTGATGCGCTAAATCAGAGCTATAAACCACAAACAGAACAAAATAAACTATCTTTAATAACAGACTACCATCCTGGTCTACATAAACTCAACAAGATATTGAGAGATGGCTTCAAAATTGTTCAAGCTTCTGTCCACACCAAAAATCTTTTCACCGATCCACCGCAAATTTGGTACAAGCAACCTTCCAACTTGAAAAACATCCTAGTACATCCTAAACTACCAGACCCTGATGCAGAGAAAGCACACAAACTTCCTCATGGCGCCTTCCCATGCAATAGACCTAGATGCAAGACGTGTCCAATACACCCCTCAGCAAATAGTTTCAACAGCCAAACAACAAAAATGGTCTTCAAAATACAGGGTCATCATAATTGTACATCGAAAAATGTCATATACCAGCTACAATGTAAACTTTGCTCAGCACAGTACATAGGCCTGACCACGGATGGTCTGAATATCAGAATGAATGGCCACAGACATGATGTTAAAATTATGAATATGGATAGGCCAACAGCTCAACATGCTGCGAGTCACAACATCACAACTTTTGATGACTGCTATACCACAAAAATAATTAAATCACTCCCCCCTGATTGCAATCCCTCAGAACTGAGAAGATGGGAACTATCATACCAGTGGTATACCAAATCCAGAGAATCCCCTAACCTCAACATCAGATAAATCCATTCATATTTTTTTAAATTTTTTTATTATTATTTTTTTTCCTAAAAGTCTCAGACGTCTCTAATCTCTTTTCCCCTGACAGACTTTTTTAAACTATAATCACTCATATGCCCATGGAAACAATATATATATATATCTTTAATCTGGTCAAAAACGTCCTATTTAAACCCGTCAAGAAGACGTTTCGTCAAAGCAGCACTGTGAGTACGGGCGTTGTCATGAATGAGCACAACTCCTGATGTGAGAATTCCTCTCCTTTTGTTCTGGATAGCTCTCCGCAAACGTTGTAACGTACCACAGTATCCTTCCGCATTGATTGTGGTCCCTGGCTCTAAAAACTCCACAAGCAAAACACCTTTTTGATCCCAAAACACGGTGGCCATAATCTTTCTGTAGTTGAACGTTTTTTTGAATTTTTTGGGTTTGTTTAGAGAGTTTGAATGCATCCATTGTTGGGACTGCTGTTTCGTTTCTGGGGTGTCGTACAGAACCCATGTCTCATCTCCTGTCACGATTTTGTTCAAAAAATCATCGCCATCAGCTTCGTAACGATTCAGAAAAGCCCTTGCTGACGCCATTCGCCGAGCTTTGTGGTCATCAGTTAACATCTTCGGCACCCATCGAGCACAAAGTTTATTGTAGCCTAACTTATCAGTTACGATAGTGAATAGGGCTGACCTTGAAATATCAGGAAACTGATTGGATAGCTCCGTAATCGTAAACCTCCGATTCCTTCTTACACTTTGGTCAACTCGTTCAACGAGGTCTTCGTTTGCAATCGACTTTCGTCCTTGGACCCCTTCATCATGAATGTCAACTCGTCCATCTTTAAATTTCCTACACCAATCACGCACTGCACTGTCACTCATAAAGCTTTCACCGTATACTCGTTTCATTCTACGGTGAATTTCTGCTGCGGATAACCCTTCAGCTTGCAAGAAACGAATGACACTTCGCAACTCTCACTTGGCGGGAGATTCTATCAAGGTAGCCATATTTATGTGTCACTGGATAAACTGGTAATGGCGTCGGACGCCCGAAAACGAGTGAGGTTGTTGTGGGAGAGGTGCGCAGTCAATTGCCGCGCATTACTGGCCGATGCCGCTTTCCCTGCCGTCTAGCGATACAGTCGGAAGTTGGAAAAAAAACTGCCCTCGTAATTTTCTCTATTTTTCTGGTGTGGATTTTCGGTCCATGATGTTGGTATTTGTTGACATCATACATATTTCTTCTTGAGCTGCGTGTATAATGTTTTTTGAATAGTATGTAGTCTGCATATGTTGTCTGTAGGTTCATTAAATTGTTGTGTATGTTTTTATAAATGTGGTAATTTTCTAGTGAGTTTAGTTCTATTGGATTATTATTTATTTCAAATATGGGTAGGTTATTTTCGTAATTTGTTATTTCATGTTTATGTGATATTAGGTGTGCTGCAACATTTGATGCTTTTGTATTTTTATTTTTGAATGCTCTGTAATGTTCTTAAAATCTTATTTTAAATGATCTGGTTGTTTTTCCTATGTAAAATGTGTTGCAGCCGTTACATGTAATTTTGTAAATTCCTGATAGGTTGTGTTTTTCTGTATTTGTTTTGTGGTTTGTGTTATTAAGATATTTTATTATTTTGTTGTTTGGTTTGTATGTTGGAGTGTAGTATTCTTTGTTGTATATATTTGTAATTTTTCTATTTTGTTATTGGTGTATTTATACTTTAGGTAGATTTTTTATTATTATTATTGTGATCAGGTTGTAGTGTTGTGTTGAGGTTAGGTTTTTTTGTAAATTTATTGTATATGTTTTGTATAAGGTGTTTGTTGTATCCATTTTCTATTGCTATTTTTAATGTTATGTAATTCTTCAGTTAATTTTTGTTTGTTATCTTGTGTGTATATTATTGATTTATTTATCATGTTACTGTAAGTGTTAATTTTGTGTGTCCAGGGGTGGTTAGATTTGTAGTGTATTGTGGTGTTGTTGGAAGTTGGTTTTCTGTGTACTGTAGATTCTATTTTATTGTTATTTATATTTAATGTAATGTCAAGATAGTTAATTGTTCTGTTTGTTTCTTTTTCGAAAATGAATTGTATGTTTTCTTTGTATGTATTTAATTTGTTTAGTATTATGATGTGTTCGTTGTGAATGGTAGGTTGGTATATTACTTGTATATCATCTACGTATCTTGTAGATAGTAAAATATTATGTGTGTTTAGTATAGGTTTAATTATTATTTGTTCAAAGTGTTGTAGATATATTTCTGACATGACTGATGATATGGGTGATCCCATGGGGAGTCCAGTTGTTTGTTTATAGTATTTATTGTTAAATTGGAAGTAATTTTGGTTAGATATGTATTTGGTTAGTGTAATGATACTATTTATTGTGTTTTGTTTTTTGTTATTGTGTATTAGTTTGTTTTTATTATTTCTATGGTTTCTTCTATTGGGATACTGGGGTACTTGTTGGTTATGTCATAACTAATTATTTTTGTGTTACTGTTTGTTTCTATGTTTTTTATTTTAATTATTAATTCATATCCATTTTTTATATTGTATGTGTTGTTGATATGTATTTTAGATCTTATGATTTTGTCTAGTATTTTTGCAACTATGTAAGATAGTGCTGTTTTGAAATTTATTAGTGGTATAAATGGTGTGTCGGGTTTGTGGATTTTAGGAATGCCTGTTAATATTGGTGCACATGGTTTGAATGGGTAAAGTCTTGTGTGGTATTTTAATTTATTGTTATAGTTCAGGGTATTTCTGTGTGTGGCTGTAGTTTTTTTTATTGTATTAATGTATTTGTTAGTTTGGTCTGGGATTTGTTTGTATTTATTTTCTTTTACGTGGTTTGTCATTGAATTGATGTATTTGGTATTTTCAATTATTACTAGTGTGTTTGTTTTATCTGATTTTAATATTATGTAGTCGTTGTTTTCTAGTCTTTCTTTGAGTTTCATAATTTCTTTTTTGTTTTGTTTTTTTGGGTTTTTATTAGGTTAATTTTATTATTAATGTTGTTTCTTATGTGTTCAGTGTTTTGGTGGGTAATTTTATGAATGTTAGATTGTGTGTCAACTATTAGGTTTTTATTATTTGGTTTTTGTTAAAATTGGGTAGGTTATATTTGAAAGAATTTTTGTTAATCTTATTTTTTCTTAGTGAATTGTGTTTTATTTAGATTTATGAATTTTTTGTTGTTAGAGGTATGGTTTGGGTGTTGGTTTGGTTTTAGGCTAGTTTTTAGGTTATGTTGTTTTTGAAAATGTTTGCTTTTCTTGTTATGTCCTTTTAATGTAATATAATTCATATAATGTAATATATCTATGTCATAACCATAAACCCATGATTCGTCACCGGTTATGACCCTCTGGAGCAAATTTGGGCTGTTACGGATAGAGTACAACACCTCATTAGCATTGTTAATGCGCTCCTATTTTTGGTAGAAAATGAGCAGTTTTAGTACGAATTTTGCAACAACACATGTCATGTCCAAATCATTGGTAAAAATCTAATGGCATGAGCCAATAAATATGTTTAGGTCCCCAGCAACTTCTCTAACTGTGATTCAACGATTGGTTAATACTATTTTCTTCACTTCATCAATGTTTTTGTCTGTTGTTATGTGATAGGATGTCTGGCACGCTCTTCATTGTTCACAAAATCTTGGCCCTCTGAGAACATTTTATACAACCGATGAACGTTGCTACAGTCCAAGAAAGCTTCTCCATATGCTACAGTCAATATTCGGAATGCATCCTTGCACTTAATTTCGTTTTTCACACACAATTTGATACAGATTCTTTGGTCCATTTTTTGGAACAGGCAAAATCGAAGACAAACCAAAACATGTCCAAGCAAATCAACTGTCAACAATTAACTGAGCATTTCGGCATAAGTGAGAGACATAAGTACTAACATAACGCCACAAAAAATCGAAAATCAAATATATGTAACCCACTAAAATTCAAAATTTCTGATACTTTTTGAACAGACCTCGTATATTTATTCTATATATTCATGAACACACAGTGTTGATTCATTTTTGTTTTCATTTTTATTTTGTTAAAAATGGTTACAATTATATTCTGTTTGTCTAATCAATGAACTTTAAATTACAAATTGAGTAAAAATACATTTGGAAAACAGTATGTTATAAATTTTAGATATGTTAAGTTAGACAAGTTTTAAAATATATTAAGTTCTGAAAAATAGAGGAAAAGTAAAGTTTTGATAAAACAAAGGGAATTCTGGTGTTTACAAAATGTTTTTGTTTATTAGGTAAGGGATTTACGTTGTTTCTTTTTTACTCTTTACCATATGAAGTCAATCAAATTCAGTTCAAATAGTATTGTAGCTAGCATAAATAAATAAATAAATTTGAATTAAAGAATTTTTTTTAAAACAGATTTGCCAACTGAAGTTGATAATTACCATGAACTATGTCCATTGGAACCTCTACCGACATTACATAAAACACAACTGATCAACTACCAGAGTTCAACATACAAGGCTACAAACATTAAGAGTGGAGTTCGATATTGCCTTCGTAGGATTCATGGTAAATTTATAACCTTTTCTGAAAGGCTACACTAATAGTAGATTGCTGTATTTATAAAACTTCCATGGCATAAACAATGGAATTGATTAAATGTGACCACAATTGTTAAAGAAGAATTGTGTGAATTTGTATATGCGTGCTTATACATGTTGTACAACTGTGTATAATTTTTTATTTTACATTTCCTATGAGTAATTTGAATCCTTATACTTTAATGTTTCTAATTAAATGCTGGTGTGTTGGCGAGTTAATAAACCTGGAATATTAATATAATACATTTACCACTTCCCTATTTGATCATTCAGCTTTAAAGTCTGGGTTAGGTTTTTCATCGGTGATCTAATTATTATTTTTATAGATACATATCAAAGTTTATTCCTGTATACGCTATTACTTTTATTTTTACCCTGTATAGGAAACAGGGTTTCAAGAGAATTTGTTGGTATGAATATATTTTGCAAGGTTTTTCTCACACATCAAACAAGTTAGCAAAAATAATAACAGGTTTTAATTTTTCAGATTACATTTAAACCAATTTTCTTGTCCTTACAAAAGAAGTGTTTGTAATATTATAATTATAATTAGCGATGGGCCGATTCCGATTCTCGATTCCAGGAATCGTCGATTCTAGGTGGTATCGAGGTATCGTCGATACTCGATTCTTCATTGATAAAAGTGTCGATTCCAATTCCGATTTTATTAACTATTAAAATATGTGTATGGAGTAATTTATTGGAAAAATAATTAACTACCAAATATGTCTTATTTATGTATTAGTTGCTTTGAATGAATTAAACCATTAAAGCAAATACCGATTTGAGATAACAAAAATATTATTATTTAAGAAGCAACAACAAAGAAGATCGTAACCAATCCTGGTCGTTTGCCTTTGCTCGTCTTTCTATCTCTCTCTCACTAGAGAGGGTTCGATATGCTATCTCTCTTTCTCTCTCTCTCTCGCGCGCTCTATCCCCCCCCCCCCCGTGTCGCTGCCACTGATTCAGGGGCATATCAAAAAATACCCTATTTCTATTATTTTTTTAAATCTTTATGTTGTTTGTTTTTAATTTTTGTTTTGTTTTGAGAGACAATGTAAATAGGCTTAGGTATTTGTTCAAACTTTGTAAAATAGTGTAAAGTTCACATTTTTAACTTTATAATAAGTCATTACTTTAATCTGATATGTTTTTATGCTTTTAAAAATTTCTATTGATAAATTAAGGTTGAAAATTTTGTGTAGCCTATTACATTAAAACAGAACTTTTAAATGGTTTTGCCATATGACCAAGATGTTAACTAAAGTAATTACTAGATACCTAGCATGTAAGCTAATATAACTTGAAAGAATCGAGAATCGACTAAAGAATCGAGAATCGAAAGGAAAATTTTAGAATCGGAATCGAAAATTTTAGGAATCGGCCCATCCCTAATTATAATTAATAATTTGGAGTTGTAGTTCAAAATGAAAGTTGATAATTTCCACAGTTTATTATTTTTGGAAGACGCCAATATTCTATTTAACAACGCTAGTAGGTAAAACATGTCTAGAAAAAATATTTTACTATTTTTAAGTTATAAACAGCATGTTATCTATCATAATAGATGAGCAAAATGTGTTATTAATATTGTAATGTCTTTATCAGTACATTCCTTTTTTGCAAGTGTTACTAGTTTTTTTAACAGTTGTACGTTCAATTTCTGCTACAACCAATGTGTCATGCAAGCAGTACAGAAACTTTTAGTATATTTTCTAATGATGATCATTTTTTGTAGGTGATATTTTAAGTATAATACTTGCATTGGTTATTGATATCACCAGGTTTTGTAACAAGGAGTAATACTAGTTTCTTGTTCAATATTTTATTCTTGATATTTCTTTTGTACTTCTGCAAAAGTCTGACAAGACAGCTTAAGTAGCCCTGTGACTCTTGGCACTATAAAACATTTGGGAGTTTTTACTCATTAGATTCTGAAATGAAGAAGAATCCTTTAGTTTACTTGTATGAGAAGGAACTAAAATAACTGTTATTTTTTTAAATCGTAGAATTTATTTTAGTATTTATTTAGTTAATAATTTACATCATTTTTTAACCAAATTAAAAAATTTTAAAAATTGCAATAATGTTGTAATAATTAGTAACAGTCTAATTGAAAGTTATTTTTTTTAAAATTTCAGATATTATATCAAAATTATCTGATTTAAAACATATAAACAAAAATGCTAATATTTTGAGTTGAAAGTACTTCAACATTTGAATGTAGTAAACATTCCATACTTATACATAGATGTCTAAACAACAAATAAAAAAGCTTTGAAGGAAAGCAGTGAGGTAAATGGCGATTTCTTGATTACAGGTTTTAGGTTACCAAATACCAAATGTATGGTGCTGGTAGACATGTGGAAAAAACTAACTCATTCCAACATTGTGCAGTTGAGGGAAGTCTTTACGACAAAAGCTTTTGGTGATCACTGTGAGTAGTTACAGAATATTCTATGGTTATTGGTATAGATTTTTTATTCTCGGCATTCTTTTGTTTTTTTTCCCGTTCCAGCAATGGTTTTCGTGTATGACTACCATCCTGAATCAGAGACTCTGCTGGCAAGACATTTCTCTCACAGTGAACCTCTCAATGGATATACAGATCATTTCTCATCAAATCCTAATGCTCCAAGGCCTTACAGTCATCAGAAAAATGCCTTGCTTCGTCAGCAACACGGGTAATTTCTAAACATGGCCGAACTTCATGTAAGAGTTTTATTTAGAAAAGTTTCAGCATTTTTTGTATGCTTTACAGTTTCATGGTAACGGTAAGTTTAGAGTTTCTTTATTGATTTTTGCCAAATTTTTGTCACTTCCGTTTCAATAACATATTAAATTTTTATAATTATATTTAAGGTATAAACACTCAGTGTAAGATATTTTAAAATTTTAAATAATGTTAATATTTGCCAACAGTTCATTACTTCCTGAAAGCATAATTTGGAGTTATGTAATCCAACTGACTGGTGCACTAAGAGTGATTCATGCTGCTGGTTTGGCTAGTCGTTCATTAGATCCATCCAAAGTGTTATTGTGTGGGAGAAGTCGAATTAAAATCAGCTGTGTTGGAATAGCAGATGTACTTACTTTTGATTCGGCAGCAACAAACCCTCTAGCTTTAATTCCCCATTACCAGGTGAGTTACTATTTTTCTCTCACAACTGAAAGGATATCAAACAAAGTAAACAATGACACACTGTAACGTTTCCCCCCCCCCCCCATTCGGCGTGTGCGGCGTGTTGCATGTGTTTTGTTTTTGATGTTTGGTTTTGTTGCAGAATAATATATTTATTATATATTTAAATATCTGCTGCTCACACCGTTTTGTGTACCGTGTTAAGATCCCTAAGTTTTGTCTTGTGCTCCCACGTAATGTACCACGCCCAAATGCAAGTCTATTCCCGCTTCTACCTTAACGTTTGTATGAAGTCCCCTAAGTTGGTTGGCAGGTTTGTTGGGTCTGTATTTAGTCACACATGTCAGTAAAATAGTCAGCTGGAAAGAAACAACATTTATATGAACACACAAAATTTTCAAAGAATCTTACCACTTCATGAGATCTGCAGGCACAGCAAGGGGAAGTGCAAAATATGATCATGTTTAAGATACCTATTTTAAAAGGCTCCTGTGTTCTTTAAACATGATCTGCCAGTCGACATAGTCTCTGGGCTTAAATACAAAAACCCAACTAATTTTTAGAATAGCTCAATAAAATTGTTCTCAAGAGAGAACTCGTTTGAAAAGCATTAGGCTCTGAATTTTATATATTTATTAATTAATGAAATTTAATTAAAACTGTACTCTGATTTTATAATCATTATTTATCAGTTGGAAAAAACTAAAAGGTTTTATTGGTTGTTCAACACAGGATAAATTCAAATACTGTAAGTTTTTATAATGCATTTAATTACTGATTTTAAACTAAAATAATTTTCTTTTCAAATAAAACATATTTAGCTCTCTCTTTATCTTCCCAAATTATTAATTAAAAGTTCGTTAATTTTCACATATTTAAATCCTACATTTCATATACAATTCATTAATTACATTTACACATTTTTAAAAAACAATTATTTCCAACTTGAACATAATAAAATATTTTATCTTCTTATTTCAAGATTGAATTGGTAAATTCACATTTTATTATAAATAATTTTAAAGTTTATATGATTCAATAAATCTGGTCTTCTTGAAAATGATTGGCTTATGGCCAAAACCACTTTGTAAATCTAATATTTATTATTCTTTATTTCAACAATTTTGTTATACTAATTAATTTTATTACTTTAAAGATTTATTTTTTATTCAACATAGAATGAAGTCATTATTTGAGTTTAATTGGTAATTTGAATTTAATAAATTTAACTGACTAAATTTGACGTTAATTAGTATATAATAGAGAAAATGACGCCAAGGATTTCCCTGCCGGTCCTGGAGTCCTCTCATCTGGATTCCCTGGTCCCTGGACATCGGAAGTTGCCATCCCTGGTCAGTCGATGGAAGTCTTTCTCCATTTCCGCGTCCTGGAGGCTGAGTGGAGCCCTCGTCCATGGATGGAAGTAGACGGCAGGAACGTAGCTATTTTGGTCCCATCTGGCCTGGTGATGATTGCCCTAGGCGCTGACCGACATAACGACCGTTAGCACCTCGTATTAAAAATTTTTTACAGACTGCCTTACAAGTCCTTAAGTTCCTGAATTTATTGTGGCTATGTCACCCTTCCCCTCCCCTCTCAACTCGTGGTTGGACAACGTATTAGTTTTAACCTGCATAATTTTGTTATCTGTTTTAGAACACTGAAAAATGTTTATTATTTTTAAATGGCTGTAACTTTTTTGTTATTTGAGTTTTTTAAATTTTGTTTTCACTACTGTTTATTATGGATTTTTCTGGTCATTTCAAAATGTCGATGATAGTTCTACGTGGCCTAGTTCTCAAGTTAGCATTTTTCGGCACTTAGAAAATTTTTCACTTCACTCTCGTTCGTCAAATTTAGTTAGTTATTACAGTTTCATGCTATTATAATTTTTAATTTGTCTTAATAATACTTATTCAAAATTTTACTGACTTCTTTACTCTTTACTATGTTTATTATACCATAAATTAAAACCTTATTATTTAAATATTAAAATTGTTATTTAAAAAATAAGAAATTATTAATTTCTTAATTGAAACGTTAATTCAGACCGTTTCAACACACACACACACACATACACACACACAATTTTTAATTGAAAATTACATATAGGATACATATTGTAGATATAAAATAATTACATTTTCAGTATTAGAGTAGTGTATATATAATATAGATTACTTACCGCTAGTGCAGAATTAGTATATAAAAATAAATTTTCATTTTGTTTAAAATTAAATCTAAATTCTTATACATATATTTAAGCATGAAAAATATTGAACTATTTTTTTCTTCAATAGTTCATATATTTTGTACAGTCTAAAATATTATGTATGTAATTTAATTAATTATATTTAAAGATAAAAACTGCAACTCCCCGGTTGTCTGTTATGCATGCTCTTTTAGTTATTTTAAAACAATACCTTTATTCACATATTAATTATAATTTTTTTTAGTTTAAAAAGACTAACCAGGTCAATTGTGTTTATTACCAGTTGTATCTAACGATTTGACTTAGGCAGGCTCGCTATGTCTATTCAAATCGTCTGAAGAAAGATGAGTTACATTGAAGTTTTTGTTTGTATTTTCAAAAAAAGATTTAATTTTAAAAATATTTTAAAATATTACAATTTTAAATTTTACTTATAACAAGTCTAACAACATTAATTAAAATAAAAAAGATTCACATCCTTTACCAACCAATATTTATTATTATTACAGTAAAACTTCGTTTAACCGTCAGTTTCTGTTAACCGTCATTGCAACACAGTAATACTGTAATAACAAAGTGCATTAACACTTTAGCTGCAATGTCGGGCCAATTGGCAAAGGCCCTGAATCGAATACCGCCGGGGACATTGTTGTCTAGTAATGTTTTATGTTTATTTGTACTACTCAGCTGCTGTTGCTACTTTTGAAAAAATCAATGCACTGTATTAAACAATAAGCTCCACACTACTTACAGATATAAATACGAAGGTTTTTGTTTGGTAGATAAACGCCGACGGCATGATAAACATGGTGTTATTCTAGGAGCTTATTGTCATGAGTTACGGGCCAATACACTTATTTCTTAACAAATTTAGTGAAGTTGAGTTGATTATTCCAACCGAAAGAATGGTCCGTTGAAGGAAGTTTATCTTTATATACTTTAATAATAAAATAAATAATTTTTATTGATGTATTATATTGTATTTCACTATTGTTTTCAAAATTTCAATGAAACCTAAAAAATAAGTTGGAAATATTGACTAAATATTTAATTGTAAAATAATCCTTTAAAAACTTTTTATAAATATTATGATAAGAAATGTATTTTTGTACTTAAATATGATAGGGGAACAAAGAATAATTACACATTATTTAAAAATAAGCTTAAAATATTTTCGCAATTCTCTGTGAAAACGCCGATATTGTGGCCGGCAGCTGAAGTATTAAGGTGCAGGGACGCATTCGCTTTGATTGTTAAGCTACATGAAGTATTTCACCTGTAAGTTTATATTACTGTACATTATTTGGCCACTTTTGTAACTATTGCGTGGATCTTTTTGTCATAAAATAAATAGTTTAATTTGCTATTACAATCGTGTTTATGTTCTTTTCGCTCCGAAATATATTACATTACTTTGAGAGTGATATCTGTCTATAATATAATTGATTGACGTTAAGTTTTGGAGGAATAATACAGTGATTCTGTTATTCGCTTAACCGTCATGACCACGGTCCCTACGATGATGGTTAATCGAGTTTTTACTGTAATTTTAAAATAAACTACCAGATCTTTTAAAAGATATTTCATTATTTATGAGTCATGAAATGATTTTTCAGCTAGATAGGTCTCCTGTAAATATTTGTTAGTGAAGTTTAAAATTATTTGACTGTAATATTTTAAAATCAAATCAATTGAGTGAGAAGGACCAATCAGTTGACCACCTAAATCATCTGATTTGATGCCAGTGCATTAATTTGTTTAAGGCTGTGTAAATTGTCAGTATATATTAAAAAATGATTACAAAAGAAAATTTGTAGGCACGAAAAAAAAATAATCTGGAAATGACGAGAAGAGCTAAAGAATTTTAAAATGAGCAGAATACTATGTTTAACATTGAAAGGGATTTTGAATGTTAATTGTGATTTCAAATATTTACTTACTTTATGTTATAAGTTTTTTTTAACCTTTGAGGGGGCGCATATAGGTTCAAACGGAAGTGGGCGCTTGCAGAAGTTTATTCTGCACAAAAAACGTTTAAATGTAAACGATTTTTGTTTTTATATTTGGGTGGAAAAACGTTTTCATGACAAATAATAATGAGTGTGGGAAAAAATTCCGCATGCGCTCTCTCGAAGGTTAAAGATATTCTTGGAGACATTAGAAGTACTAATATACTTCTATGGCTTTTCCAGCCAGTTCAAGGTGTTTTAATGCTATTTTTACACAATATTGTTCTACATTTGAAACAATATGTTTATTATTTATTTCACAAATAATAAGACTGTTAATTTTTGTTTACTTTGGCAATCTCTAGTACCCATTTGAAACTTACAGACTGTCTCTAATTTTTTTATCCCAATGTTTTACAATTTTTTTTCCGCTATTATAAATCCGTTTGTTTTCTAGGCAATGGTTTTTCTACTTGTTTATAAATGTATCTTTAACAGGTATAAAAGTGTTTACCTTATCTGCTTTAATTTTAAGAGTAAATTAGCTTTAAATTAAATGGCTTTTATTTTTGATACTTTCATACATTTAAAACTAGTTTAGTAATAATAATTTATTTTATAAAATGAATAACATATTTGTCTTTTTGGCTTTCAGCAAGAAGACCTTGCTGCCTTGGGTAAATTACTCTTAGCCTTGGCTTGTAGATCTTTGATGGCGGTTCAACGAGAGAATTTACAGACATCAATAGATGTAATGTCCAGATCTTACTCAACAGACTTGAGGCATTTGATTATGTATTTACTGTCAGGGCAACCTAGGCGCACCGTGGTAGATTTGATGCCAATGATTGGAGCAAGATATTATTCTCAGTTGGATGCTGTGCAGATGCATGGAGATATTTTGGAGAATGAACTGGCTAAGGAAATGGAAAATGGTAGATTGTGTCGACTTCTGGTTAAATTGGGAACAATCAATGAAAGACCTGAGTTAGTAGTTTACTTATATAAACATTTTATCCTTGCAAAGGGGGTGTTAGCTACTTATTTTCAGGTTTTGTCATAATTTTTTGCTTGCCTTACATTTATCTTTTCAGAATATCCTGTAACAGTCATTTTACTTTAAAAAAATAGCTCACTGGTACAAGAATTGATGTTTTGTGGTGAAATACCTGTCAGCTTGTAAGCATAATTCTTATTACATATTTTATATAAACATCTAAGTTGATTTAAATAGTCAAAAGACATACTTTAGTCAATGGATTGAAATTAGAAATTTCAAGGGCTTTTGATAGCAAAAATCTTTTAAACAAATATATAGTTTTTTGAAAAGTTTTACTTTGAAGCCACATCCTTTAAAACCTTATTGAACTAACTATTTATTGTTACAGTAAATTTATTAGTCTTCAACTCGATAGAAGAGAAATTTATAATAACTACTGCACTCAGCATAAATCATTTTTACTTTTAAGTGATTTTTTAACTTTTGGGTGTGACAAGGTTTTTAAGAGGTTTATAGAAAACTTTGAATTGAATTGAAAAAATGTTTTCTAACACATATGGATAATAACATGGATTACTTATAAAATAATTTAGCTATAACCTGCCCTAGTGAAAATGAAGCTTAAGGAAAAAGCATTTGGCTGCAGGTAGAGAGAGAAAAATTATCCTAGTTCCCAACAATCATATCTTGTTGATCAGCTATACTGTGAATACACTACAGTTGAAATTATTAGTTGTTAAGTTGAAATTAAAATGACTAAAAGTGGAAAATTACCCAAATTTTAACAAAGGGTATTGCAGTGGTTTGGATAATATTCTAAAAAAGGTTGAGAATACAATTTTACCAATCATGCATTTGTAAAAAAAAACAAAAATTTTTTAAATGTTTGAAATATGGATATTTTATAACAATATGGCATAATAAGTTATGTTTTTACTCTATTTGTCGATTTTTGATAAACTTTGTTCTTAACCCTTAGCTGCTATACCCTCAAAAACTTACTTAACTACTATACAACGTCTGTCAGACGTACTTTTTTGAAAAATTTTTACGTTCACATTTCTTTGGGGGAAAAAATTTAGCCCTATTTGTGTTAAATTATAAGATGTAAATAAACTAAAAAATTATAAACTGTGTTGTTCGACATAAAAATAGCCCATCACGGCTCTGTAGCAAAAAAAGTACAAATGTTTGTGTTAGATTACAAAAACAACGTTTTATGTAAATTTTGTTAAAATATTAATCTAAAATATTTGTTTATTTAAAGAATATAAGTTGCATTGCATATATGAACAATTTTGGCATTGTATTGTTTATTATTATATTGAAAAAAAAATTCCAAAGTTATGTAAATATTTTTTTCTAGAGATTTCTATAAATCAGGAAAATAATTAATATTACACTTCAATTATGAACAAAACTTACTTTATTTAGTTACAAAACAGTAAACTCAACAAAATTTATTTACCATGTAGTCCATTCCATGTCTTTGAACTACAAGTCTAGGACTTCTAGCCTATTCCAAGCAACTTGCGCACACTTTCCTAGCACACTCCAAGCATATTGGCTTTTCAATCCTGCTTGGTAAGCAGATGGCTCCTCAGTAGATGTTGTTGGAATATCCATAATATAAATTTATGTTCTAAAGGTTCATAAAGATAAATATATTTATAGATATATATATATATATATATATATATATATATATACAATGCTATTATATACACACACACACAAAAATCACACAACCACTATACCACGTCAACCAGACATCACTGTTATGGGAGAAAAGTAACACAACTACTATAATACGTCTGTCAGACGTTAAATTGACCCTAACCTATATACAAAGAAAAGAAACGCAATGCGACTTTCACTCATTAAAGACCGTTAATCAACTGGCAGCTAGGTGGCCAGACTGGTTTCTAGGGGGTGGGGGATGGGGAGAGAACCCAACGTAAACATCCGGGCCGTCTGTGAGACGTCAGTATAGTAGTTAAGGGTAATAAAACAGCTAGAATTGTCCACTTTGTCTTACAATTAAAAAAAATTACTATCAATCTGTATTATACTGTTATGCCTCCAGTTTGTCCTACGAAGTGGCAAAAGTGAGGTAACTTGTCTTAAAAAGTATTTTATGAAAAAACTGTAATTTTTATAATCAAATGTAAAAACCCAAACTGTGTGTATAAATATAAGTTGATTTTTACACATTGGAGCACAAATTGCACAATAGTCTTAAAAAAAAAAAAATGAGTGCTTGGATTTTAGTGTTTTTTTTTTATGGAGGTTGGATTGCATTTACACACCATCAAGGCCTGGTAGACCTGGTGTTTCAAATACAATAGTTAAAACATTATTGCATGCATAACTGATGAGTGATAACTCACAACTGAAACAAGTAAACCAAGATTTGATGTGTGTGTGTGTGTTCATTTATTTGTGTGTGCATGTGATTTGCACAAAATTTCACAAATGTATGTATTCATTTTATACATTTTAATTCTATTTAATTTATATACAATATAAAATTTTCAACATACTTATCAAACCAATCATCACTATTTTCATTTTCCTACTATACAAGTTGAATGCCATCCCGTCTCTGGGAAAAGAAATAGGATTGTCCTGATGTATGTCTAAATATTGTCTCACCTAGGCCATTAATGATCCCCACAAGTGATCTCCCACAATGTAGTATCCTTTTGAATCAACGTAAAAAATTTAGCATTTTTTCATGCCTCTGGCAAATTTTTTTCAATAATTTCCATGGTTTCAAAATGAAAACCTTTTATTAAACCCATTCATTACCAACATCTGCATGCCCTAATGTATAATTGAAAGGAACATATTTTTGAATTTTTTAAAATTGTTTTTCTTTATTTTTTATTTAGTATTTTAAAGTTATTATAGTATTTTTAAAATTCTTTAGAAAAATATTTAATATTTAAGAAAGTATAAATTTGGTCATCATTAATAGCAGTCCACATTTTCAGTTTTGAATAGGATTACTGGAACAATTTTGTTGACCAAATTTTAAAAAAATATTTTGCAAAAGTCTAATTCTTTAGGTTCTAGTGGCAAAACAACTTTGTTAGAAATGCCTGATTTATTTGTATGAAAATAATCCCATTGGGGACCGAAAATAATGTCCTCGATCCATTGAAAAGTGTAAAATAAAGAAATTACCTGAGTTTTTGTTAATCATGGCGGTTTTAGATGAATGAAATTATTGGGATATACATAAATACTTTAACAAGCACTGCATGTCCGAACCTGTTTACAAAAATATAGCGAACGGCTACGAACATAGCCTCATCTTGTCCAGGACCTCATAAAAATCTGACCTGACTTATCTATCTATACTCAAAATAAATGATAAATTCTCTCCCACGAAGTACTCTGACTTAGATATCAGACCTAGTTCTAATTATTGCAGACAACTTTAAATACTGATTATATATTTTTTTACAAAAAAAAAATATATATCTGATAAAACGGAACAAAATGACATTCAAAACAACGAAAAGTAAAAAGTTATAGTAAAATGTGTGAAAACTGGGAAATGTAGGTCTTCCTGATTTATTGTATTATACACATAAAAATACTAGTAATTTCCACAAAAATACACAGGGCTATTTAAACCTGTAATTAGCATTCACATACCAGTATGTGTGATCCTGCTACGGCCAGTGGGAGCATTCCCATATATGAATGTTTCTACCATTTTTCTCAGATTAACATTGTTGTAAGTTAACAATTTTTTCCCCTGTGTATTGTGCTGTATTCTAGATATAATATTTGCAACTATCTGGACAATAAATACAACACAGTGTACATAGTCACCATTCTTTTGTGTTCAAAGTCTATGTGTTTTCCTACGTATTCATAGTTCATTTCGAAGTTTGTCCGATATTTTACAATGAATAGGTGCTTGAATAATGAAGAAATTCTTTTATGTCCAAAGTCTATGGTTTTTCCCTCGTGTTTACAGATAGTTTCGAAGTTTGTGGGGTATTTTACAAAAGAAAAAAACGATTAACATTATTTTAGCAAAGAAATTGTTAGTAAACGTAAGGTGAAGTTAGGTTAACATGAGAAAATCAATAAATAAAAAAAAAACAAATATTACTATAATTTAAGAAATTATTACAAAGAGGAAAATAAAGAAAAAATTAAAAAGAAAAAAATATCTAAATCTTTTAAGAGTATGTTGCTCCCAGGGGCCATATCAGGGTAGGCAGATGTTGCTAATCAAAGGGTTAAGTATTACTAATGACAGAATACTGTTATTGGACCCTGATTGTTCCATCTCTCAGAGTGTTTTAACTTTTTCTCTATAATCCTGACTATGTTTTACATCCATTAATAGTCTTATTGTACTTTTGGCCTTTGAAAAACCTTCCTTGCACATTTTAATGTGCTGTTTGAAATATAATAAACAGTAGAATAATAATGAACCTTATTTGGTGGAAGATTGGTTTTAAATGTTGACTACTGAAGACCAGTATAATCATAAGTACATCTGGGGATAGAGTAGAGAAGTGGTTCCCAAACTTTTTAAAACCCATGGTTCCCTTGAGGTAAAATAATTTTCTAGCAGTGCCCCCTAAAGAAAATTGACCATTATTTTGTTGGTAGTAAAGTTTTAAATAACTTTTCATCATTAAACTGTTTTCCTTGTACTGATTTTCTAAGGTACTTGACACATTGAACACTGCTGCTCGGATACTACATTAGTACCACTAAACTGGCATGTTTGGCAAAAGTTTGGAATTTTACGGTAATAATTTGAGAAGTTGTACTTAAATATTATTATTGCAATGGTTCCACCAAGATTTCTTCTTTAAATTGTTATCTTAAATCTGTTAATGTTTTTTTTAAATTTAAATTTAAGCTCCAGTTAATATTTATACAAACATTTTTGGTGACTTTTTTTTACATTTAAGAGTTATAATTAAATATCGGTTATTTCATTATTACTAGATCACTTTCTGTTAATTTTTACATATATTATATAAATTAAATTACTATAATAGAATAAGAAATAAAACACATATAATATACATTTCAATTTGTGAAGTTAGATTGAGTATGGACTTCTGAAAACACTTGGGAAAACATCAGCCTACATTACATGCTATCCAGTAATAACTTGCATCTTTCCTAACAGCTTTTTCAGTCTTTGCTTTATTGGATTCTGAACAAACCTTGCAATGTTGTTATGGTGTTTTTTTTATTTTTCAGATGGCATAATTTTTTAGGGAAATGTGTAATAGGTGATTTATTGATGATGCCCTTAACTCCTGTTGGTATTCAGTGCTCCTTTTGTAAGCTAGCATTTCAGCTAACTTTGTGATTAGTCAACATTATTATTAGACCCAAAATTGTTCAAAATTTCAGCTAATTCATCAATAGTTTAACATTAAGAATCCATGTTTACAAAGAACAAACAGGTACAAATACACTCACAATTAAACAGCTATGATGATGAACAGTTGTCAACGTATTTTACGAGATTGTGAATAAAATACAATTATATACACAAATAAAATATTCGTGATATTTTTGTATTTTTGCTTAAGAACTAAATATATACGGAATGAACTGTAACAAACGAGAGAGAGATACATCACTTTTTAATATAGTTATAAGGCCGCAAACTGAGGAACGTATTAGATACATTGTTCATTTGTGTTGGAACATTGTGCTGAATGTATTACATAAGTTCTTTATGTTAACCCTAGAACTGATGGCCGATATATATTACGTACATTTCCTTGATGAATCTAGGGATAAGAGATGTAAAATGATTTCATTGCTTTTATAACAATGTAGCGCTATAACTACTGAAGTTATGACTCTAATTTACTCTAGAGACTGATACTGTGAACTCTCTACTATGCATAAACAATGATAATTTAATGTATGTTAAATTTATATGAAACTTGGAGCCTAAAGTTTATAATAACCTCATAATAAGCAATTTGAATGCTGCCGGATGTGTCATGTTTCTTTCTTACTGATTTGTTTACAAACCTGTCAGTTCTATGTTGTTCATTGAACCCAAGATGTCTGACCCACATTGATCTAATGAAATTTGAGAATTATTAGAAGATTTAAATTCTAACGATGATAGTGATATTTCGGCAAAAGAAATATTAGACAATTTAATTGTTGTTTGGTTATATTATTGGTAAAGATTACTATTGATGTCTTGAGTATAACTCTAGGACAATGCACCCATCATAATTGAGTATCGATAATAATATAATATTATTATACTCAACATAATTGAGTATTGAAAGTATCAATAAGAATATAAACCGGAGCATTGTTATATTCTTACACAGAAAGGCAGGAAAAGGAAGACCATGGACAGTGACAACTAGAAAGTTATTATTATAAACTAGTAAATAGCTTTAGATTTTTACAATTAAATTTTTTCTATTGTATGTTTGGTTTGTAATGCCATTACAGGGAAGAATATTAACTTAATATAATCATTCCTCCATTTAATTATGAAGACTGATATATATCGCATTATGTTTTATATAAGCTATGCATTTTTAATAATCTTTGAAATCAAGCACTCATATATCACTGTAGGATTACATCATCAGTTCTAGGATTAATACAATACAAGCACATACGGGTATGCTAATTTTTTTTTTTTAAATTAAAAACACTACAAATAGCCTTCAGACTTATGGTTCAGGCCTGATTTAGGTAATGGACATTATACACAACAAGAATTTTACTTTATTAAAAATATATATGTATTTCCTGGGTAAAAGATAAGACAATAAAACTATATAGCAAAGCAGCTCTCTACTTTTAATAAAAACTAGTTCATGAATAACAAGACTCTCTTACTGTTATTTAAAGTAGTAACAGGACATCAACACTTTGCAACAGAGGCCTGTTACTATGTTGATTAAAGTAATATAAAATGTATGACGGCACCAACCTTATGCAAGAGAAGAATAATTAGATTCCTCAAGTATTCATAATTGCTGAGTTGCATGTAATGTAATTTAAATATCAGTGTTCATCTTTCAAAGTATATTATAAGGTCTTAGAGAATCTGTCTTGCACATAATATATACAGACCACATAAATCATATGTAATAATTTAAATACATATTCTGTTGTTTTGGTAAAATTTTAAATTTACTGTAATTAAAATGTCTGATAATTATTCACAGAAGTTTAGATTAGAAAATGTTGCTTTTATTAAAAAATAATAAGTATGCTTTTTCCAGATTGAACTTGGACCCAACTTGGGCAGAAACGGGGGATAGGTATATGCTAAAATTGTTTCGTGATTACTTATTTCATCAAGTCACTGATGATGGAAGGCCATGGCTAGACATGTCACATGTTGTACATTGTTTAAATAAACTTGAATCAGGATCACAAGAAAAGGTAAACCTCCATTTGTATTTAGTTTTAAATACTTTTTTTTTGGATTGACAATATTAAAAAACTATTATAATATTTATTGATTGTAAATATTACAATCAATAAATATTTAGAATTGAAAATTTAAAGAAATTTAGATTGAAAATTGTATTATTACCTATGTTACCAAAAATGTTTAATAATTTAAAGTACCTGTAATTTATCTTATCTTCATAAGCCTGAATAAATTAACACCAA
The DNA here is from genome assembly GCA_036971475.1 of Prosapia bicincta. Classification (NCBI taxonomy): domain Eukaryota; kingdom Metazoa; phylum Arthropoda; class Insecta; order Hemiptera; family Cercopidae; genus Prosapia; species Prosapia bicincta. Next base: position 156,378,014 of record JBAIZL010000002.1, read on the forward strand.
GTTATTAAAATTATCCAGTAAATAACAGATTTGTTTCAGATTTATAAAAAAGTAATAATTGTAATAATAAATTATTCTCTGTAACGATGAAGGTTTTAAATCAATACAGGTCTGTAAATGACCAAAGCAGCAAAAAAAAAAAAAAAAAAAAAAAAAAAAAAAATCAGTATTGTAGAACAGAGTATTAAGTTTAAAAAGTATCAATAAACTTTAAACATAGAAAACTGGAAATTTGTCTGAGAAACATATATATATATATATATATTACGTTATCCATTGTTTTTCCGTTGCACTGACTTTATGAAGTTAATATATTACTATTGTAAGTAATTTTATTCACCATTAAGTGCAATGATTTTACCTTGTGTGATGAGGCACCTTTCGGTCACTTGACCATTGTCGAATCACTGATATTTATCTGGTGTAGATGTTCGGTCCGTGATGTTGGTATTTGTTGACGTTACACGCATTTTCTCTTGATCTGCGTGATAAAAACATCATACACGAGTTTTAACAACTCAGTAGTAGCCAATGACTGATGTAGACGACGACATCGTCAAAACTACTCTGTATGTTTTAATAAACTAGTGTGTAGTGAGATTTTTAGTGGACTGTTTTAATTTTTACCGTTATTTTCCTTTAGTTAAATTGAAAACATATTTAATAAATGTTTACAAAGTTGCACACGCTTTAAACTATGATAGTTTTTCAAATAAGATTTAGATCCCTTTCACACATGACTTTTTCAATCATTGAATTTTCAAAATTTAAACCATGTTCTCCCTTAGATCTTTTGCTTGACTTATGTTAACTCATCCAAAGATTGTGTACATGGTAGAGTTGAAATCTGTCAACTATCGTTAAATGAAAGAGCCATATTGCGTTTAAAACATGTTTAGATACAGACATGTTTAACAAATTGTTTTATTTCAAAGATAATTGTTTAACATTATAGAAATTAGAGAACATATGTACTATATTTATATGAAATGTTATTAATACCTGTCTAAAAAACCACTCATTCCTTTAAAAAGTTTTACAGATTAACCATTGATCACATACTTATTGAATTCCAGATACTAAAACAATAAAGCCATACCTGTTATAGACATAATTACTCATAATACTATTGAGACATTAATATTGATATGATATTGACATTAATATTGGTTTTTAAGATTAACTGTAACACCACTTTTAAATATAAAAAATGTATTTAGTAATAACATATAATGCTAGTAATTTATGCTGTCACAAGTAAATTTCCATAGTCAACATGTTGCCTATATTAAAATTTCTGAATTGTTTTTAACTTTGCTTTTTTCTCCAGGCATCTTTGTTTTATGAATTATTTTTAATTTTAGTATTAGTTTTAAAAATTATTACATTTCCATTAAAGCAATTGTTTTTCATAACAAAAAGTATTGATAAAAAATCCCTATCCAGTAAAATTACCATTAAGAAAAAATTCAAATTCAGTTGTAATTTTCAATTCCTTCTATTAGGAAGGAGAGTTCACACTCTCCTTATATATCTTGTTCAAATTTTCAATTGTAAATAAAAAACTTGTAATTCATCCACTCCTTTTCAAATACATTTGTTTAAACTTGTAGTGGATGATAATTGATGTAAAAAAAAAGTTAGCAGGGGGGTGCAGATTAGCCGCACTTACTAAGAGGGGTTCGGCATCCCTCACGGTACCCCAGTCTAACACAACACTACTGATAACACTCACATCTACAATATTCAATACTAGACCAAAACAAAGACACACACACGCATGCACCCCCCCCACACACAATTTACAACATAATTAGATATTTAGACTCACACCTTCTCTTTAGCGATTTTTGACTGGTCAGAACCGTTGCAAGTTAGGAGTGCTGAAAAGTCCAGAGCTTGAGAAATTCTGGTCTGGGATGCTGATGTGAGCTTGCTCTACCAAGATGTAATTACTGGTCTACCAGCCGCTTCGGTCCTTGGTCAGGGAGTGTCCGCAGAGCACAGGTGTCGGAGCCTGTGCACAGTATTACGAGATGCCCATCAGGACTGATGTTGGGCTAAGGAGGAAAGCTATAGGCTCTAGAGTTCTAGAGGTTGGAAATGATCTTAATGTGATCCAAGGGTGTACCCGTTCCTATAGTATCACCAGTAAAACCTGACTTGATGGCTGGTTTTGAAAAAATATTGATGGATCCTAAAAACAAGTCTTAATGAATTTATAGATCCATTTGGTGTTAGTCTTAAGAGGACACGTCAGGATTCACCTGACAAGCCTAAAGTAAAGTTGACGATTTGAAAAAGAAGTTGATGATGGCAACGTCAGCGGCATTGCATCACCAAATAGTTGATATTTATCTAGTGCCAAAGAAGAAAAGGATTTGTCTAGAGTTTCTCCTTTTCTTATAAATAAGGTCATTACTGCCTGTGGTGGAGGTCCTGTCTCATCTATCAAGAAATTGAGGAATTAGAGACTGCTTGTTGCAACTAGTGGTGAGAAACAGACATGATCTCTCTTAAAACGACCTCTTTCTTTGACCAGGTCAAGGTATCTGTGGCTCCCCATAGATCCTTGAATTTTTCAGAGGAGTACATGTAGGGACTTGATGTACGTCCCAATAAATGAAATCATGCTGAACTTTCGTGTCACAGTCTGTACAGATGTTGTAGCTATTATGAGATCCGAAAAAGCCGAGAAAGTTGCAACAGCCTCGTTTATTCTCACTTTTGGAAAACCAGAGATACCGGAATATATTAATGCAGGTAACCAAATGCTGTCAGTGAAGCCTTATGTAGCTAACCCTCGGCAATGTTCAAGTGTCAGCGCTTTGGGCACATTAGTTCTGTGTGTTCTAAAACAGGGTGTATGGAGTAAGTGTAGCATGGAAGGCCAAGATGAAAAAGATTGCGTTAACACCCCAAAGTGCTCCAACTGTGGTACCAATCATCCAGTGTGATCTTATAACTGTCCTCACTTTAAGGAGGAGAAGTGCGATCTTATAACACATGTGCGTGATTTGAGGATTTGATGCAGCAAGATAATGAATATGTTAGAGTTCTTAGTGGTACTAATTGGGGAACAGATAGAACCTGTATGCCTATTTCCATCACCCCTAGATTACGGCTGTATAGCCTATTCATCTGCTCGACCTACTGTTCTGAAACTCCTTGAGTCAATACATCACTCTGGCCTTAGGCTTGCTACTGGTGCTTTTAGATCAAGCCCAATTTCCATCCTTCTCGTTGAAGCTGGGGAACCATCTCTTTTTATGCGATGTCAAATGCTTTAAATTTCATATTACACTATTTTTAGAAAAAACCCTAAACATCTGGCATTCAAAGGAGTTTTTGATAACTACCTCAAGGATCGTTATGATTTGCGTCAATATTCGACTGCTCCTTCAAAATAAGAACGTTGAGCATTTTTAATAACCTAAATTAAAAACATCCGCCAGTATTCGAACAAACATTGTGCTACATCCCTCCATGGACAATTAAAATGCCAAATTTTGATTTCTCGTTGTCTAGGAATCTATAACACAACACTCCCGAAGTTATATATCGTCAAAGTGTTTCTGGAGATTTATCGAACCCACCGTCATACTGTAACTATTTTTACAGATGGTTCAAAACTAGACAATGAGGTAGGATGTGCATTTTATATAGAAGGCCACACCTATTCCTATGGATTTCCCTCGGCCTGTAGTGTTTTTACTGCAGAACTTTATGCCATTCTCCAAGCTTAAAGATCTATTCCATCTGCAACATCTAATTGTCTTGTGTGTTCCGATTCCAAAATAGCTCTCCATGCTATTCAAGAAATGTACACTAAGAATCCTTTAGTTGGAAACATCCTGTTCTCAATACACAGGCTCCAATTACGGGGTGTCGAGGTGTCATTTCTCTGGGTGGCTAGTCACTGCAGAATAATCGGAAACACAAAAGCAGATGAAGGTGCAAAATTAGCTACAAGTATAGTGCCATCGACACAACGTGTCATGGCATCAGATTTTGTATACAATGTTAAAAATAAACTATTCCTTGCTTGGAATGAAGAATGGCAACAGTTAAATGGAAACAAGCTGAGGGACATCAAGAATACCGCTGGACTAATGAGGTCATCTCTTCGTTCGAATTGTAAGGAGGAAGTGGTGGTTACTCATCTTCGCATCAGCCACGCTTTGCTAAGGCGTGGATGGTTGATGCGACATGAGAATCCACCACTAAGTCAGTTTTGTAGAGGTACAATCACAATCAAGGATATTCTGCTTGAATGTGATGAGTTGACCGATTTGTATTATTTGTTACGATCTTCGAGGAAGTTTAAAGGAGGTTTTAAGAGACGATGTCACTGCTATCAACCGTGTCATGGCCTTCCTATACCACCTGAATCTATTTAATAATATTTAAATTCTGTATAATTTTATTTTGTTTAGTTTAAGATAATTAAAACTAGTTTTATCTATTTATTTTATTTTATTTATGAAAATTTCATTTTAAATCTAATTTTTAAACAACACGAGTTAGGCGATGATAACCTTGATCTGTTTTTTGCCTAATACAATTTTTTCAAATATTAATTAATTAATTTTAGTTTTATATGGGAGGAAAAACTTTTCACAAAAGGGGCAAGGTATGTAATATAGTTATTTAAACTTATTTAAACACTTAAAAATAAGTGATAATATACGATTTCATAAAACAGCTGATTCTATTGTGTAAGTCTGTAAATAGATAAAGTATTTGTTTTTTTTTTAAGTTTACAGTAGGAATATAATGAGTCCAGTCCTTGAAACACAAAAAAAAATTATGAAGAACCACGATGACTAGAAATTTGTTATACATATGGATTACCAATATGCAAGAATATTTTAATGTTGTTTCACTAATACAGTTGACACTGTTACAGCTTTTGCTTTATAAATAAAAGTGCAGAAATTAATTTCAAGTGATGTTTTTGTCTTAAATATCAAAAGAAATCCTTTTTTATTTTATAGATCTGTCTAATGTCACGAGATGAACATAGCATTCTTGTAGTAACATATGCTGAACTGAAACATTGTATGGAGCAGTCTTTTCAAGAATTGTTAACAGCCACTAATGGGACAAAGGCTACATAGTTGAAACATGCTATGTCGCCAACTCAGTTTGATGGTTATTGTATGTGTCTGGTAAATTTGTTGGCAGGTGTTAGTATGATGTTTTATTTGCACAGAGTATTGACCAGGGTTTTAATAATTGATAATATGTAGAATTTATTTTAAAGAATAGTGATCGACGAAAAGGATCTGTCGGTTGTGAATTTTTGCAATAGTTATTTTTCAAGACTAAAAAATAATTTAAACATTTTAATTTTTATAAGGTGTTGAAGTCGTAGTACAAAGTTGTTAGACTTAACATTTGTTGAAAGTTTTTTTTTTAGTGGTTACATTGATACTCTTTGTAGTGTATTAAAGAAGAGCGATGCGATCGAGCAAAAAAGTAACAATTGTTGAGCTCTGAAATCAAGTCTAAATCAAATCGAAATGTTTGCAATAAGTGATTGCCAAAGATAACCGGCATGCCACGGTCTGACTGTTCATACTGTGTATGAATTGCCACCAGCTCATGTAGCTTCCCATTATACACAGCACAAACATTAAAATATTCTTTGAAATGTAATCATTCCATGAATGATTTATAACATTCCTTATGTGTAACTGAAATTTGATAATGAACGTTATAATTAATAACTGTATATTATTGTAATAATTAGAAGGAATAATACTGTTTTTCTGTAGGTGAATGTTTGAGCTTTCCTTGTCCCTTTTAGATGCTCTGATCTGTACTTATATAAACATATTTATAAAATGTTAATTTTTATTTTTATTAAAGTTTTTAATTTCTGGTAATTCTTATTGTGTTGGCTGGTAATGGGTTGGCACTGTTACTTACTGTCCTTTCTCTAATTGGACAAATAAAGCTCAAGTTGAACCTAAATAAAATGCGTTGATTATCAAGTATGATGTTGCAAAATTTATGTAAAAATGTATAAAAATCAATAAAGTATTTTATCAACAATTTCTATCTAATTTATTTGAAGTTAGAACTAGGCCTATAATATTTTAATTATATAAAATAAAACTATTGTCTTAATTTTATAATAAATAAGACATCAGAATATATAACTGTCAGACCCCTTTCAGCTGCTTAGCCAATCAGTGAACATTTTGCTGCTATTTTAATTTATAGCTGTTGAAGTGTAAAATCTGGATAAATGAAAATATCCTTTATTAGCATGTCATGTCACAGCTGAAACAACAGGCAAAGGAGCAAATACCATATGAGTATGGTACTAAATTCAACCCATTCACTGGCATATTATGATACATGGGTCACTACTTTCAAACAGACCGAAGTACAACGAAACTGAGAAGGAGAATCCCTCAGCAGTCAGGTCACTTGAGAATATTGAAGCAGTTAGAGGATCCTTTTTATCTCTGTTGTTCTGTGCTCAGACATAATTGCGCGGCAAATTCCTTCGCAAGGATCTTCATTTCTATCTTTTGAGAAGTGGCAATTCTACACGAACTCTAAATACAACTTCAATTCTGAGGAACACGTGTGAGGTGCTTCTAAAAAACACTAAGACCAATACAAAACTTGAAAGCTAATATCTAGGAAAGAATTGCCACATACCCTCTTACCTTTGCCCATAAGTACCATGACAAATGCCAGAAATCAGCTTATTCAGTATTTGAATCACCTACCAGGTTTGATTTTTAAAACTACATGTGTAAAATAATATTGTTTTTTAACCTAATGTGGTTCATGGATGAGCTCAAGTAGTCCTAACAAAATGTTGCTAATGGCCAAACAGATTTCCCCAGCTTGTCATGAGTGTAAGCCAGTAGGGCGTAAGCTGAGACGTAGGCGGTGCAGCGCACGTAACACAACACGTGGCAGAAAACTGTGCTGCCATATTTCCTAACAGCGCCACATAAGCTGAGGCGCATCCATGTTTGTGTCTGGCTTACTCGTGGGCCGGTATGTCACAGTTTGTAGCACAGACACAGATTTGACAATACAAGCCACGCAACAGATTACCTGAGGAATATATATGTCTGAGCGAGTAAGTCCACTTGACATAAAAAAACTGATGATAAAATCATGCTTAGAACGTTTGATTAAAGATCTCTAGAAGCTGTATATTTGTGCATAGTAATTTTATGTGTTTTTATATGTGCCTATTTATTTCCAAGAGATTGCAGTTTTGGACTATTGCCACTAGGTAAGTTTGTCATTCTCTTATCTAGTCCAAAAATTCCTATACATACATATATTTATATGGTTATTATTACTTGTAAATAATTTTTTCCACCACTAGTGAAAAAAATTATTTACAAGTAATAATAACTTCATAATGTCAGTGGAACAAAAAAATAATGGAAGTGAAATATCATGATATATATATATATATATATTGTAACATTTATAGAATGGGCTATATAATATTATTTAAGAATTGGAAAATAGATGAGAAATAACTCACTCAAAATTTAGAAAGAAATTCATTAAGATATTGGTTAGGTTAAATGAAAACTAAATTTAGGTAAAAGCATAGAATTGTAAACAAGATAATCTAATAATAGTTATATGTTAAACAAAATTGTAAATATTAGTAAAATAGGGCATAAGTAATTACTTGAAGGAAAAAGTGAAAAACGATTGTAAACAATGTAAGGTTATGTTTGAAAAATTGGGCTCAAAACACACACAATTCAGAACTATTTCAAAAGTAAAACACAAAGACACTTCACACACTAATAATAGTAATTAAAGAAACACTGGAAACTTTATTAAGGATCGGAGAATTGAAACAGTAGGTTTCAACCAAAGTTTAACCAAATTAAAACTGGTGAAAATAGTTCGTTGACATTAACAGATGTGAAAGTAAACAAATATAAGTCGGTCAGGTGCAGTTGACTCTAGTGAGAAGGAATCGAACTATATTATAAACCATCTGATTTTGTTTTAGAAGAAGGTGGCCGCCATATTTGTAACATTTTAAAGGAAAAACGAAGAGTTAGTTGAGTTGGAGATAGCGTGGGTGACGCTACTAGAGGAAGCAGACCTTGCTGTGCAGTCAAAATTCAATTTGAAAGGAATTCGTCAAAATTATACAGTTTTGTGAGGAAAATTGGCCAGATTAAACAGGAATAAGAAAATTAAAAGATATAGTACAGTGAAAATATAATTTGAAAGAACTAAAACGAATTTAAGTGTGTAAAAAAAGTGAAATTTAAAGACAACGGAATTCTACGTGTGAGCAAGCAACCATTCGACGTTATTTGATAAGTTAAGTACCTAGCGCTATATAAAAAAAATAAACTTTAGTAGACTCTTAGGATAATAGGGAAGTTAAAATTGTACATTAGAATATCTTGTGATTAATAGAAATAAGATCATAATCCAGTTCAAATAGTTTCGCTTTTTTTTTCTCATTCCAAATTATAGTTTTTCCATCAGGAAAATATTTATTAAAACAAATTTCAAAATTTAATATTGTGTTTCAAAATTTATTTAATTAACAAAAGAAGTAAAAATATAGCCCATGCTATAACCCCGAGATAATAAGAGATCGTAAAATTAGCCAAGGGTATTAAAATTGTGTAACTATAAAATTAAAAGAAAAAAGAGTTAAACCTATTTTGTTAAAAATTGTTAAGTTGTAAAATTTTGTTTTGTGTGTATTGTTTTAAATGTTGAAATAAAGAAATGTTATAATAAAGAATTATGAATTGTTCCTGAGTAAGTGTTTTTGTTCTAAATAGAAATTTGATATCATCAATAAAATAAATATTTAATAGTAAAACATCGTTGTATTCTGTTTTTATAAATAACTTTACATTTGGCACACCAACGTGGGGTACGATTATTAGAAAAATAATAATAAAGAATTAATTATTCAGGAGTTTCTGTTTTGTAAATAGAGAAATTAATTATTTTCTCGATATAATAAGAGATAAAATTTTTTAGAGAGATTTTGAAATAAAATTAATTTAGAACTTTTTATATGAAAAACATTTGAACTGGAAATAGATTTTAAAAAAATTTTGGAAAATTAAACACTGAGTTGAATAGAATCAAGGCTAGGTTTATAGTATATATAAAAAATTGTTTGTTTGTATAATAAGTTACTTACAGCTAAAAAAAAAAAAAGAAAATATTATAGGCGAGCTGGTAGTTGTAGGGGACTAGGAAAAAGGGACAATTTTGGAAATGAAAGAAATAAAAATGGAAGGCACAGATATGCCAATAGGAAACATTGAAGTAGAGGAAGCTAGGGGACTACCATCTATGCAAACCCAACAACAAAAACGGGGAAATAATGAGAATGAAGATTTAAGGGAGATGATGAGAACTCTCATGGAAATGAGTATAAACATCAATAAAGGTAGTGAGAATATAAAGAGGGAGATGAAGGATATGAACCAGAATTTAAACAAAAAATTAGAGGAAAATAGAGACGAAATAAGAGAGATGAAGGAGGATCTAAAAGTAATAAAAGATGAAATACGGGAGGAAAATAGGAAAATGATAGAGGATATGAGGCGACAGTTGAGGACAGAGAATAATGCTGTAATAGAGGATGTGAGAAGAGACTTAGAGGAGAAAGATAGAGGATTAGAGGAGAAGATTAAGACAAATTGTGAGGAGACAAAAGAAATAATAGCTGATGAAATAGAAATTAGTAAGAAAGAGATAGCGAAAGTAGAAAATATAACTAAGAAAAACACAGAAGAATTAGGAGAGTTGAAATTAAAGGTGATAGGAGAAAGAAAGATAACAGATGAGCGTTTTAGGAAAGTCGAAGAGGTAAGGAAGAAAATATTAGGAGAGCAAGGAAGGTTAGGAGATAGAAATAAAATGGGAAAATTAGAAATATGGCAAATAAAAAATTTAACCATTCAAACCACAACTAATAAGAAAATTGAAAAGATTAATAAAATGAAAATGGTAATAGGAGAAATAGGAGGAGTTAAATATCCGTCTCAAGGCTTAGTGGTACAAGGCTTATTGAGAAAATTTATCAGAGGTACGGATATGTTAATGAATGTGGAGGCACAACTCGAGTTTGGAAAATGGGAGATGGAATTTAAATATGAGAATAACAGAGAAAATAGAACTTATGAAGCAGATGAGAGATACAATGGAGATGTAAACGGTGTTACGGCAAGGACAGGCGTGGGGACAAGAAAAGAGCAGGGTGCCCACAGTCAATCAGAAAACTAAGACAATCAGAAACCCAGGAATAGAAATTAATAGAGGAAACAAGTTTACAGGCATTAATAGACACAGGCAGTAATATGACATGTATCAAGGAGAACTGGAAAAGGAAAATAAAAATAAAATAGGAAGAGATCTTAAATATAGGTAAAGGAAGCAGTATGAGTAAACTCTAGGTGATTATATGTATAAGAAAACGTTAGCAGGAGATAAGTTTAAGGGATGGTAACTATATCTACGATAATTTATTGGAAACTTCGTCGAATAATGAATAAAGATAAATATAAATCTATGTTAATAAATATTGAAGCATCGTTGTAATAAATAAAATATGGTAATTGTGTATTTAAACTTCGTCGTATTGTAAGGGAGAATCTGCGTTGATAAATAATGGAACTTCGTCGTATATATTATATATTATAAAAGAAATATGAATCTATGATAATAAATATTAAAGCATCGTTGTAATAAAAATATGGTAATTGTGTATTTAAACTTTGTCGTATTGTAAGGGAGAATCTGCGTTGATAAATAAGTATTAAAACAAAATTTATATTCGTTGATATAGGGACAGTGTAATCGAAGGAGCTATAGATATGATCAAATAGAGGATATAAGATTGCAACCTTTAAAAATATTAGATGTTAAACTTCATACAAAATAAACTGAAATGATATAAGAAAATAATTGAACTGGATGTGAGATTGGAAGGGGAGATAAAATACTAACTTAGAACTGAGAGTTAGATGAAGCTAAAAGCAAAATAAATATGAGATCAATAATAAACAAGGAATAAACAGAAATAAGGGAAAGAGAAATGTTATAACCAATTTGACCAAATCTAGACATCCTATGACTCGGATAGGCTGGGATTTAAAGACACGGTATCAGAGAATATATGTTAAATAAATATTGAATCAGACTTATGATTGGAAGGTTTCCAATTGTAAAAAAATATAAAAAAAAAAAAAAAAAAAAAAAATATATAATTATGGAAGGAATTGTAAGTACCAGAACATGATTTATTGTTACTATATGTTAGAATTGTTAAAGAATTGTCGATTGAATGTTAGTTATAAGTATATCGTATTGTTAGAAGATATGTTAAGTAATGTGTAGCTTGGAGTGTTCAGCTCAGTATTTGATTGTTAAAGAATTAAGATAAATTTGTGTCGTAGGAATTAAGTATAAATGGACAGTTATAAAAGTAGTAAAGACAATGGACAATAAGTTAGCCAAAGTGTTGAGGTACTTACTCAAAAAAAAAATGTGTTCAATTAGTTATTAAATAAAATGTACAATTAGGAAATAAATGTTAATTTAAATTTAATTTTTAAAAAAAATATATGTATATTTAAATAAGCTTGTAGAATGTAAAGAATGTGTAATGTAGATATTAGTAATATTTTTTTTATTTAAATTAAATTAGGGGACTATGTAACATTTATAGAATGGGCTATATAATATTATTTAAGAATTGGAAAATAGATGAGAAATAACTCACTCAAAATTTAGAAAGAAATTCATTAAGATATTGGTTAGGTTAAATGAAAACTAAATTTAGGTAAAAGCATAGAATTGTAAGCAAGATAATCTAATAATAGTTATATGTTAAACAAAATTGTAAATATTAGTAAAATAGGGCATAAGTAATTACTTGAAGGAAAAAGTGAAAAACGATTGTAAACAATGTAAGGTTATGTTTGAAAAATTGGGCTCAAAACACACACAATTCAGAACTATTTCAAAAGTAAAACACAAAGACACTTCACACACTAATAATAGTAATTAAAGAAACACTGGAAACTTTATTAAGGATCGGAGAATTGAAACAGTAGGTTTCAACCAAAGTTTAACCAAATTAAAACTGGTGAAAATAGTTCGTTGACATTAACAGATGTGAAAGTAAACAAATATAAGTCGGTCAGGTGCAGTTGACTCTAGTGAGAAGGAATCGAACTATATTATAAACCATCTGATTTTGTTTTAGAAGAAGGTGGCCGCCATATTTGTAACATTTTAAAGGAAAAACGAAGAGTTAGTTGAGTTGGAGATAGCGTGGGTGACGCTACTAGAGGAAGCAGACCTTGCTGTGCAGTCAAAATTCAATTTGAAAGGAATTCGTCAAAATTATACAGTTTTGTGAGGAAAATTGGCCAGATTAAACAGGAATAAGAAAATTAAAAGATATAGTACAGTGAAAATATAATTTGAAAGAACTAAAACGAATTTAAGTGTGTAAAAAAAGTGAAATTTAAAGACAACGGAATTCTACGTGTGAGCAAGCAACCATTCGACGTTATTTGATAAGTTAAGTACCTAGCGCTATATAAAAAAAATAAACTTTAGTAGACTCTTAGGATAATAGGGAAGTTAAAATTGTACATTAGAATATCTTGTGATTAACCCTAGAAAGCTAATCTATCAAAAAATTACGTTAAAGCTAAACTATCGTAAAATTTACGAATGTGGAAAAAAATAAATAATAAAAATATTTTTGGATACAAATTAAAACTTTAATGAACACAATTGGATTAGTTATATCATTACAAACATGTTTGTGTGAAATTTGAATATTTACAAGTCCTCTACGCAGTTAACGCAGCACTTTCCGCGATGCTCTGCACATATTGGTTTGTTGCAGCGGCAGGAGTAGACTGTGGTCATTCTTCTCTTCATCGATGGGCAAACCCCACAAATTGTTCTTGGTGTGTTTTGAGGAAGGTCTTGGGCCCTATTTGGCACTGGAACTTTCAAGATATCGGCAATAGATTCCTTGAGTTTCCGGGTCAAAGTTGGGTATTGGAGCCGCTCTTGAAGCCAGGACTCAATAAGGCTGTGGTGAATTTCCATAGCAAATTTTCTTCTTGAAAGTGGTTTTTGTCCCCTTTTTACCAGATTTGTAACATAAATGACATAGGCATTCACTAATATAATGTTCAGGATGCCATAAAATACACACAAAGGCCACCGTTTAGTCTTACGACTACAAGAAATCTGGTGGCACATTTGATCTAACGTGTCAACTGCTCCTTTTGTAGCATTGTAGGTTTCAATTATTTGAGGTTTTTTGGAGTCTTGATCGATGACAGGTTTTTCATGGCAGGTTGATAGTAGTAAAACCACTTTTGAGTTTTTTACTTTGTAAGAAACCATAGTTTTTTGCCCGTCAAAACAGAATATACTCGTCCCTATGGCTCTGCCCTTAGGATTTTTCATTTCAGGAGGGATTTCTCGCTTATCTCTTCTTAGTGTGCCTACTATAGTGAGTTTATATGGATCTTCTAAGAGTGAGGTTGCCAATGGAACAGACGTGAACCAATTGTCCATAGTTATATTACGATTGGATCCATGACAAGCCGTTGACAACTTCTTCACAAAGAATTCGGCTTGAGGTAAACCTTCGGTGGACATCATTTTTCCTGTGTACGGTATAGCATCAACCATGTATTTTGTAGAATTGTCGCACATTAAAACTAACTTGAGGCCGTATTTATCAGGTTTGTTTGGAATATACATCCTGAACTTACATCTCCCACGAAATGCAAGTAGTTGTTCATCAATAGTTAAGAATGAACCAGGTTTGTAAGAACTTCGGCAGGCATTAATAAATAAATCCCAAGTTTCTCTCATAGGAGCAAAATTGTCTGTTTCCCTCCTATCAGCTCTAGTACCAGAATCATCAAAACGTTATCACTCCAACAGAAAATCAAATCTGTCACAGCTCATGGTAGCATGGTATCTCTCGCCACTGATTTCTGGGTTGAACATCTCAGAAGATGGTAGATGGTTGTCTTTTTGGGCAGCTGAAAGAATAAGTAACCCTAATAGAGCATCAAACTCAGTACCACTCATAGCACCAGCAGTTTTTGTCTGAGTTTTATACTTGGTACTTCTTTCTTGGATTTTCAAGTTAGTGTAATTAACAATTTTAGATTTGATTTCGTGAGTTAAAAAAAGTCTGAAAATATTCACCGGTATTAGTTGGTTTTTTGCAGTATCAGTGCATCCAGGTGATATATGAATAATATTTCTGGCTACTGAAGATCTATTTCCGTGAGTTGTTGGTTTGTTTGTCCAACGATGTCCATCTTTCCCTCGGAGGCTAACTGTACTGCAAACTACCAAGTGTGAATCATCTGTTGAGGTTGAGGGCCTATCTGCTTTGTTACTAGGCATACCAAATTTTTGGGTGGTTGTGATAGGTTGACTGACAGGTGAAGATGTGTTAGTAGGAATTGAAATTGGTTGCATTGCTTCTGATGAGTGAGGAACAACAGGATTTAATTCAGCAACCTTCTTCTTTTTCCTTGCCGGTGGTAGAGGTTCTTCTTTATCCGAATTAGAAATTTCTGACAGCAATTGGTCTGCACCAGGGTTGTAGTCTGCATCGGTATCATCACTATTTATAATGTTCTCATACTCAACTTGGTCCACTTCATAATCTGATTCAGAATCATTGTGAGATTCATCACTTGCACTCTGTTGTAAGTATTTATCAATTTCACTTGCATTAAGTTTCCAACTCATTTTTTAAAACTTATTAACTTTTAAACTTAATAACTTTTTTAAACTTAGCACTAAAAATACTCAGAAAAACAAAATTCGATCACTATTCAACCAAAAACAATCCATCATGCATAGAACGGTATGCGAAAAAATCCGAACATCAAAGCTAAACTATCGTAATTTTTACGAATGACTTGTAGCTGAGCTGAAATGACAAGCCGCATCAGTACAAAACGATGACTAATGCGTAAGCATACCACAGTAAGGCACGGAACTGGTTGGGCGAGTCTATTAACGCAGAAAAAGGGGAGTAGCCAAACAAAAACAAAACGCGCTCGTAATTTTTACGATAGATTAGCTTTCTAGGGTTAATAGAAATAAGATCATAATCCAGTTCAAATAGTTTCGCTTTTTTTTTCTCATTCCAAATTATAGTTTTTCCATCAGGAAAATATTTATTAAAACAAATTTCAAAATTTAATATTGTGTTTCAAAATTTATTTAATTAACAAAAGAAGTAAAAATATAGCCCATGCTATAACCCCGAGATAATAAGAGATCGTAAAATTAGCCAAGGGTATTAAAATTGTGTAACTATAAAATTAAAAGAAAAAAGAGTTAAACCTATTTTGTTAAAAATTGTTAAGTTGTAAAATTTTGTTTTGTGTGTATTGTTTTAAATGTTGAAATAAAGAAATGTTATAATAAAGAATTATGAATTGTTCCTGAGTAAGTGTTTTTGTTCTAAATAGAAATTTGATATCATCAATAAAATAAATATTTAATAGTAAAACATCGTTGTATTGCGTTTGATAAAAAACAATACAATATATATATATATTTTTTTTAAAATTATATATATATATATATATATATATATATATATAATGACTCAACATTCAGAGTATAATTTTTCTCTGCTGGGGTCAGTAGTTTGTTTGTTTTGTCTTATTACAGTATTTTTTATAATAAGAGTATTTTTATGTATATCTGAAATAGTAGGAGCCTAGAATGTAATACAAACCTAGGTATCTTTTGTTTTTACTAATTACAGCAAAAAATAATGAACCATTAACAAATAATGAAGCAAGGTACAAAATAATAAATAAAAAAAAAAATGTACATATGTATAATACATATTTAAAATTTAGTTCTGTACAACAGAATATCTTTGTAGGAAAATACAACTCAATTGACATGAATTAATTCGACCCACTGTATACATCTAATAAGAGACCTATGATGTGTTAAACTGCATTTTATTGTATTTTGAAAGAAAGAAGTTATTTAATAAGCTAAGCGAAACAAAAACTATTCTTGGATCACTTTTCAGCCTTTACAAACATAATAGTAAATTATTTAAGGTTGGACTATCTTCTCCCTCCATGTTATTTGGTTTAGGGTTGAAATGCATTTCTGTACTTTCCCCTTGAGTCATACTTAAGGTTACTTACCAACAATTTTAAGTAACTTAATTTGCCTGGTTAAAAAGTAGTTTACTTTTTTTTATAAATATTCATGAGTCATTTGAACAGTTTGTTAGAGTTAGCAGCTCTACTGATACATAAATCCAGAACAGTATACTGAGCATTTGGAAAATAATAAATCATATTTTAAAATTTAAAGATATGAGATTTCCTTTAATTTTAATTGTTAGCAAATAACAAAAGACATTTTCTTTCTCTACTTTCAAGAGACAAGATACCAAAGACGATGATCCTTTATAATGTACTAGTAGGGGCTGGGAATTGTGAAATTGGAACTAAGGCAGCAGAGCTCTAATTACATGTATCTCATCACATGACAATTCTTTCAGTTGTTAATTCAATGGAATACATAGGAATTCTGTCTAAGGGGCAAAAGGACATCTGACTTGTGTTAAGAGCCTTAAACAGCTAGTTAAATTCAGCTATTGAAAAAAAACAATTCAAATTTTACAATTCACAAAACTAGTTTAGTATGAAAGAATAGTAACTAAACACATTAAGGATGATGTAAAAAAAAATTAAATACAAATGTAAAAACAAATTATTTGCTTGTGTACATTTTATTGAATCTTTTAACATACCTGCATATTTATAACTTAAAATTACAAAGATAAACCTAAACTTACCTTTGAGTTTGTTTAGAACATATTGATATCATAAAAAAAATAATTTCAAAAAATAAACCATGATAAAATATATGTGAAGTTTTCTGTATATGAAGATTTTGTAATAACGTTCGTTAGAATTTATTTTATTATTACAGTAGGGTTTCAAAAATTCTAGTTCCAATGTTTTTAACTACCATTGAATTTGAGCTTATTTCTTGCTTAGAATATTTTATTTATTTGAAAAGAAATTATATACTGTTAGACAACTCATTGTCGCAACCAGATGAAGATTAACTGTGGCCTAATGATATCTGGGTTTATATCTTCCTGCAAATGTTATGAGGTTGATCCAGCTAATGGATCAGGATGTTCTGAAATGTATTTTAAAAAAATCAGACGTTATCTCTTACAATTTCTCTTGGAAGCGACTGAAAGGTTAGAAGCATTGTAGGCTTTCTAAGAAAATTATAATTAAAGAAGTTGTGTACTGGATAGCTAAATCATGAAACGAAAGATAAGAAGAGACATTATGTAAGTTGAGGAAGAAAGTTCCGAGTTATTATAAAACTATTGACTGTGTCATTGATCCACAAGAAGAAATAGGTTTGACATTTCTTATTATGAAACTTCCAGATTGGGAAATTGTTGGTTAAGGGCAGACGTGAGTAAATAACAATAACACATGTTATGACTATTGAAATGGTACAAGAAACTACTGAAGGCAGTGATGACGAGAATAAAGATGAAGGTTCAGCTGAGGTAGTACAAGGAGGGAAAATTAGTCTAGATGAAGGGTGCCTTGGAAACTGCACTGTGCTTTATTGCATAACAGACACCACACCAACCGATGTGCTTCTGGTAAAACAATTACACGACACCGTAGCATAAAAACCATAATGACAGTAAGCAAGCCCAGTAGACACATTTTCCCAAAATGTAACAATCATAATGAACAATGTATTCCAAAGCAACATTAATTTAAGTATGTATTGTAATCAATAAAATTCTATAAACGTAGTTTGTGCATTCATTAGAACCCCTATTTATTCTAATGTACAGGAATGTGTTTCCGTGTAATCTTGAGTTTTCGGTAATCCAAGGGGGTCTTGGTCCCATCTACCTTGAATTATCAAGAATCTACTGTATTATCAAATAATGATATATTAATCTATACAAATAAAAAATTTGATATAGCTATGATTTTGGCTTTTAGTCATAATTTGATTTTATATAACACAACTAAAATACTTTACATAAATATATAAAATTACTTAAAATAACATGAACCATACCATCACTCTAATAGAGAGTGGCTATTGTGACTGTTTTAAAGGGAAATACACACATATAAATAATTATTATTATAAATAAAAATAGATATGTTAATCTTACTAGGTTGATTATGGTAGATATAAAAACATCCTTTCATGCTATCTCTTGACATCATCTATGTTTGAAATGTTGCAAGTTATGTAGAAACTTGAATTTAGAAACTCACATTCTAGGAACGTATATTAGAGTATACAACACCAACAAAATATTTTCTCCAGTAAACCTTAAGACAAAATGGTCAGAGATGGAATGGTATAATTGACATTGTCCAATGCTAATCTCTACAAAGAATATTAGTTTGCTTGGGATTATTATCCTGGTGTCATACTTCAGGTCAACAAATGACTTCATACTTATAAGAGGTTTTTTAAGAATATATTTGTTTCTAACACAGGTTAATTGAATTAAATATTTTATTAAATTGACAAATGCTAAATTGTTCAGGTAGGCATAAAATAGGCCTGTATCCTCATTCCATCAAAGATACAAAATCAATAGAAGATAAATTTGTTATTAAACTCGGAAAAGGTTATTAATTGTAATAAATGAAGAGAATTATTATTTTTTTTTTTTATTAAAAGCCTCAGTATAAAATATTAAAAATAGAACTACTACACTATATTTATAAACATTTCCTTCTTATAAAACACAATATTTATATAAAATATGCATAACACTAACAATGTGATATAAAATGTCGAAACTACATAAGGCATTTAATAGCTACACACATTTGAGATAAAAGACCTTGCACACAAAAAACATCTTACGCCTTACTAACTATTGTATAAGTGATTAATTAATTCTTACTTGGACATTTAATTACATTAAAATTGTCTTCAAGTTAAGTTTTGTTTTGAAAGATGTATGCTTTTGGATACATGACTTGTTTCAAATATTCCAATAGGTAGATTGGAATTCATCTCCTATAAAAAAAAAATTAAATGAGTTAATTTTACTGAACTGAATTACAAAGAAAATATATAAAAAAGTGAAATATCAAAAGTACTAATATTATAACAAATGATGTCTCAAAGCCTCAAGTAAGGGTATTTAAAAAAGCATACTTGTTACCTTATGTTGGAATTTAAAGGCACTTTAAGTGTGATTAACTAAAAATGGAAAAACTAAAACACTATTGGAAATAAATGGTTGAATTCTTTAACATATTAATACTAAGTACTCATCCCTCTTTCAGTTTAGAATAAATTACAAATAAATAAAACTCAACCCCATTCTTTTGTATATAATCTTTAGGAAGCACACTTTTGCTAATTTAACTAATTTCGTAACTATCACTATCCAAATGTTCAGTTACTATAAATATTATTAATATGCAAATATAAGTTTGTAAGGTGTAGAAAATATGTTTTGCCATTATAACATATTGAAATTGTATGAATCATAAATAAATAATCTAATACATATGTGATAATACCGAAACTAGTTTTTAGGCTTTGGCTATTAAATACTTTCAGAAAAGTTTAGAACTGGCAGAGCATGAACATTTATATGCAAGCATGTACCACCAATAGTACTTTTTAGTACAGGCACATACTTTACACCTCGGCACAGAGTGTTAAAAGAGTATTAAGATTATTTTGAGAAATAATATCAAGCACTAAAGTAGTAAATAGTAATACAGTAGTCTTAAAAATTCGAGTCCCGATATTTCTAGCTTTCGTATAGTTCGAGCCTAATTTATCTATTTGAAAGGAAATGAGTTGGGTGTCCAAGAAATGTTTAAAGCCATACAGAAAATGGATCAGGCATTCAATACAGTATTTTTCTGCCTCCCCATTCTGTTGTTATTATGCTGTCCCTCATACTTGCTGTTATGTTGTGTTTGAATGTCTGTATCAGTTATGTTTAGATGACAGAAGGTAAATGGGCCATAAATATCTTTCTTTATTTATGCTGTAAGTTTCGACAGTCAACAAATATCCCTGCACAAATGTCCAGTCTTGTGGTGGCATATCAGAAAATAAACTCTCTTGAAGAAAACAAATCAATCAAATAATGGACACTCATGATTAGCTGGACTGGTCTTTATTCCCGCTATTAATAAATATGGCTCAGGCTGTTACTACATTATGAGGAGTTTTACTGCATTAAGGTTCATTATAAGTCTTATTTTTTCTAATCCTTAGGAACTATTTCCGTGTAATCAGAGTTTTCGGTAATCTGAGGAGGTCTTTGTCCTATTCACTTCGAATTATCAAGACTACTGTATTTTTAACAATGATTGATTTAATTTTGATTTTTTTAAATAAATACTAGCCAAAAATACATTCTGAAGAAGAAAGTGTTTTTAAATGCTGTAAACCATTGAAAATACTTAAAAACTAACATTAATTATTGCCACAAAAACTACTATAATTTAGAAACTTAGTCCCTTATCAAGCAATTATTTAGGAAGTATCACACTATTTTATGCTACATTATTATTCAAGTGTTTAAAGTCTAGCATTGAAACTTACACTGGATTATGGCAAAATAAATCATAGAGATTTTCTTTTTTTTTGTGTCTTGTGCGTTGTTACCACATCCATTTTTTTATTTAATTATATTACATGTAGCAAGAATGTATATGATTATGATAGGTTTTTGTTATAAAAACAAGAAATAACTGTTATAATCTTAGTTCACAAGTTGCTGCATTGGATCTTAGAGTAAATAAACAAAATGTTTTTATAACTAAACCAGATACTTTATTGCTAACAATGTAAATACGAAAAAAATACAAAAAGACCCATCTTTGTTGAGTATTGTCTAGTAAATGGTTCCATTAATAAAAATGTTCATAACTTCCAAAAAATCTTTTTACAAAATACTTTATAATTTATTAAAACAAGAAGAGTCAATGTAGGTTACCTTAATACTGTATGCTTATATAAAATATACACATATTTTTGTGTTCTTTGTAATGGAAAGATTTTAGTAATCAAATTAATATTACAGAAGATTTATAGTGGCAATATCTGGGGTTAATAAAAATAATATTTATATATTATGTCAGTATATATCTTGTACCATTAAAACTAACAGAGCGGTCAGCAACTTTGTACAAATATCTGAGTTAGTGCAGTTATTTTAAACTGACAGTTAAAATCTATATTATAAAATTTGATAACCATTTCATACAACTAACAAAATCATTTATACAAAATTTAAAAAATAGACAATTGACGATAAAAACAGGAATATATGTATATATTTGTGCTTTGATCTATTCTAGTTGCTAAATTAATTCTATTGTATTTTGATTATAATATTAAAATCTTATCAAGCAAATGAGACTCTTTGTTCATATGTTTTGTCTTGCCAATCGGCTTCAGATGGAGCAGATGTATGGCGCAGTTTGCAATATCTAGCTCCATAACGCAACATCACCATAATCACCATTGCAACAAACAAGGTGACTGCAGTCAAAACAGGCCAATAAACATGAAACATGTCAGGTTTTAAAGATCACTCTCTCTCTGTAATTCAATGTATTCTTCAGGAATTTCTGTATCATACACAGGAAGAGGTCCTCCGTAGCCTTTTTCTAATTCAGATAAATCCAATGGTGGCTGTTTATGAGGGGTTTTGACCCAAACTGGTAAGAGCCAACGGTTACCTAAACAAATTAAATATCTTTCTTATTCTTAAACACTAAGAGAATAAAAGCGTTATATGTTAATAAAAACAAAGATTAAATGTATCTTGTTGAAATGAGATTTGGTTATAGAGTTTTCAAAGCAAGAATTGCAAAGGGCTAGTTAAGACATGGACAGCATCAGAGATGAGTCATCCAGAACTTAAAACATGGCACTAGCACAACACTTTTGAAAATAGTTTTGTTGAAACACAAAATTTGTTTGCTTTGCTATTATATGAAAATTCCCACTAGGACTCCTTTTCTAAGTTTGATCTCTGCTTTCACACAGTGAAATCTATTTCAAAGAATTTTGGCAACGAGTTGAGAAATAGCGTTTTCAGTAATCGAAAAACCTTTGCCAGTAAATTAAAATTGCTTTCTAACCATAATAACAGTTAAAACTTACTAGTTAGTTTTCCAGTAAAAATTCTTAATAAAAGGTTTTCTGTTAAGAAGATGAATATTGTTCTATCCTTCCTCAGTTATGTTTGAACCAATTGTTAAATTATGATCTAGAACTAAAAAAAGGGTTAGATTGTTTCATCATAAAATATTATTTAATAATATTTTACATCAGCTTACATACCTATTTCTATTATTCCAAAATTTTGACATATAACCCACTGAATATATATAATTACTTCATTTCCTAAATAAAAACTATTTTGCTAGCTTGTTGAAAAACAGTTTAATAATAAACACATTAACAAATACGTGGTTGCATTTAATAATGATATATGATTTGTATATTCTATAATAGGGAAGTTGTGTTAAAGAGAGGATGTGATCAAAATGTAATATTTCCAATACTTTTAGGAAACATCTATTCAGTAAATGATATAAATTTACTCTTACATTTATATTTTTTTCAAATTACAGGATGAGCCTTAACTTCTGATTACCTTAATAAATAAAAGTTATTCTACAATGAAAAACAGAACTGTAAATTGTTAAATGTAAATCTCTACTATATATTTTTTTCTAAACTGACAATTTGTTATAGCAGAACCTAATAACACTTGGTTTCTATTTCTTTTAAAGTAGTGTATATTCAATACAGAAAACCTGATTCAGAAATATGTTATTACAGTTAAACAAAAATTCTTGCCCGGAAAAATGTAAGTAAAAAGCCCGATACTTCAGGATAAAACTGATTGTAGCCTATTAAGCAAAGGGCAAATTTTACCAAAAATGGAAAAAAATAGTATTAAGACCTACTCAAAGTCACTGCCTAGTGCTTAATATTTAATAAGTCCCATAGGATAAATTACTTAATAAAGTTCATATATAGGTTCAAACTGAATTCCAGATCCTTTATTATATGTTGAACTAATCAAATTTATACTGGTAAGAATGATTAATTAAATAATTAGATTTGATTTCATTTAATTGAATGATAAATGGCAATTGGTTCTCGTAATTTCTTTTGCACATACCTATTTTTCAATATTTTTATTACTCTGGTTCAGTTCCTTTAAATAATGGAATAATACTATAGGTTTCTTTACATTCTCAACTATTCTACACTTTTGATTTATGAAATATTTTTTAAATTATGGTTAAATTCTGTTTCTATGCAGTAGAATCGGGCAAACATTAATTCATAGAATACCATAGTGTTTAAAAAAATTTACAACAGCAATTAATCAACAATTGGAATTGCTTAACTTCACTATTTATTGTATTTAATTATCTTACACAGAGTTTATAGTCAACTGTTATATTACATAAATAATGAACTGGCTGTATGAAAATTAATTGTCATTATATTTTAATATAAAATAAATCCTACTATCAGACTTTTGTTAATACAGTATATTGCAGTAGTTATACTGTACATCAGAATTAATTTGTACACTAATACCACTACTTCTTGTAATTAAAATTAGTGACAAGGGATACAAAGTTGTGTTTGATTCCAAGAGTATAAAATGACAAGATATATTATATTCATTGATATGAAATACGATAATGTACAAACTGAATGAAAAATATGAAGTCATTTGGTAAGTAGATTTACAAACCTCAGTTAACTATCGCACAAAAGGTTAGGTCTCCTGAACCATATTGGAATGGGATTTACTGAGAAGGATATTTCTTCTGAAAAAGATCTGTTTACAAATAGTAAATGTATAGAATGTTTAGGGGTGAAACAGGCTAGCTTCTATTTATAGGCAAGGGAAGAAAATTACTAATAAATTGAAAAATAAACAACAATACGAAATATACAAATATAACACACATAAAAATGACATTCTAAATAAACAAACACAATACAGATCACCCATACTTTTCGATCACATCACTTCTAACTTTCAAGAATTAGAACAAAAAATCTCAACTTCAGCAATCCTAGCAGCAGAAATGAGAGGCTGAAGAAGTTGTTAAAAAAGAAATTCATTAAAAGATTGGTTAGATTAAATTGAAACTAAATTTAGGTAAAAGTCTAGAAATGTAAACAAGGTATTTGAACTGTAAATGCATAAGGAAATTTGTTGTATCAAATAAAATTTATTGAGGACAGAGAATAATACTGTAGTAGAGGATGTGAGAAGAGACTTAGAGGAGAAAGATAGAGAATTAGAGGAGAAGATTAAGACAAATTTTGAGGAAACAAAAGAAATAATAGCTGATGTGATAAAAATTAATAAAAAGGAGATAGAGAAAGTAGAAAATATAACTAAGAAAAACACAGAAGAGTTAGGAGTGTTGAAATTAAAGGTGATAGGAGAAAGAAAGATAACAGCTGAGAGTTTTAGGAAAGTCGAAGATGTAAGGGAGAAAATATTAGGAGAGCAGGGAAGGTTAAGAAATGAAGTAGGAAAGATGGAGGTACTGCCAATAAAAAATTTAACAATTCGAACCGCAACTAATAAGAAGACTGAAAAGATTAATAAAATGATAATGGTAACAGGAGAAATAGGAGGAGTTAATTATCCGTTTCAATGCTTAGTGGTACCAGGCTTGTTGAGAAAATTTATCATAGGTACGGATTTGTTAATGGATGTGGAGGCACAACTCGAGTTTGGAAAATGGGAGATGGAATTTAAATATGAGAATAACAGAGAAAATAGAACTTATGAAGCAGATGAGAGATACAATGGAGATGTAAACGGTGTTAAGGCAAGGACAGGCGTGGGGACAAGAAAAGAGTATGGTGCCCACAGTCAGTCGGAAAACTAAGACAATCAGAAACCCAGAAATAGAAATTAAAATAGAGGAAACAAGTTTACAGGCATTAATAGACACAGGCAATAATATGACATGTATCCAGGAGAACTGGATATTGAAAAATAAAAATAAAATAGGAAGGGAGATATTAAATATAGGTAAAGGAAGCAATATGAATAAACTCTAGGTGACTATGTGTATAAGAAAACGTTAGCAGGAGATAAGTTTTAAGGGATGGTAACTATATCTACGATAATTTATTGAAAACTTCGTCGAATAATGAATAAAGATAAATATGAATCTATGTTAATAAATATTGAAGCATCGTTGTAATAAAAATATGGTAATTGTGTATTTAAACTTCGTCGTATTGTAAGGGAGAATCTGCGTTGATAAATAATGGAACTTCGTCGTATATATTATATATTATAAAAGAAATATGAATCTATGATAATAAATATTAAAGCATCGTTGTAATAAAAATATGGTAATTGTGTATTTAAACTTCGTCGTATTGTAAGGGAGAATCTGCGTTGATAAATAAGTATTAAAACAAAATTTATATTCGTTGATATAGGGACAGTGTAATCGAAGGAGCTATAGATATGATCAAATAGAGGATATAAGATTGCAACCTTTAAAAATATTAGATGTTAAACTTCATACAAAGTAAACTGAAATGATATAAGAAAATAATTGAACTGGATGTGAGATTGGAAGGGGAGATAAAATACTAACTTAGAACTGAGAGTTAGATGAAGCTAAAAGCAAAATAAATATGAGATAAATAATAAACAAGGAATAAACAGAAATAAGGGAAAGAGAAATGTTATAACCAATTTGACCAAATCTAGACATACTATGACTCGGATAGGCTGGGATTTAAAGACACGGTATCAGAGAATATATGTTAAATAAATATTGAATCAGACTTATGATTGGAAGGATTCCAATTGTAATAAATGTAAAAAAAATAATAATAATTATGAAAGGAATTGTAAATACCAGAACATGATTTATTGTTAGAATTGTTAAGGAATTGTCGATTGAATGTTAGTTATAAGTATATTGTATTGTTAGAAGATAAGTTAAGTAATATGTAGCTTGAAGTGTTCAGCTCAGTATTTGATTGTTAAAGAATTAAGATAAAATTGTGTCATAGGAATTAAGTATAAATGGACGAAAGTGGACAGATAAATGTATAAATGACTTTTAAATGGACAGTTATAAAAGTAGTAAAGACAATGGACGGTAAGTTAGCCAAAGTGTTGAGGTACTTACTCAATAAAAAATGTGTTCAATTAGTTATTAAATAAAATGTACAATTAGGAAATAAATGTTAATTTAAATTTAATTTAAAAAAAAAAAAAAATATGTATATTTAATCAAGCTTGTAAAATGTAAAGAAAGTGTAATGTAGATATTAGGAATATTTTTTTTTATTTAAATTAAATTAGGGGACATTGTAACATTTATAGAATGGGCTATATAATGTTCTTTAAGAATTGGAAAAATAGATTAGAAATAACTCACACAAAATTTAAAAAAGAAATTCATTAAAAGATTGGTTAGATTAAATTGAAACTAAATTTAGGTAAAAGCCTAGAAATGTAAACAAGGTATTTGAACTGTAAATGCATAAGGAAATTTGTTGTATCAAATAAAATTTAAAACAAGATAATCTAATAATAATTATATTCAAACAAAATTGTAAATATTAGTAACATAGGGCATAAGTAATTACGTGAAGGAAAAAGTGAAAAACGATTGTAAACAATGAAAGGTTATGTTCTATGAATTCAGCTCAAAACACACACAATTCAAAATATTACAAAAGTAAAACACAAAGACACTTCACACACAAATAATAGTAATTAAATAAACACTGGAAGGTTTGTTAAGGATCGGAAAATTGAAACAGTATGTTAACCAAATTAAAACGGTGAAAATAGTTCGTTGACATTAACAGATGTGAAAGTAAAGAAATAGGTCAAGTGTACAGTCGACTCTAGTGGGAAGGATCGGAACTTCGTTAAATTAGAGCATATGATTTCTTTTTGAAGAAGGAGGCCGCCATATTTGTAAAATATTTTTTAAAAACGAAGCGTTAGTTTAGTCAGAGATAGCGTGGGTGACGCTACGAGATGGGACCTGGGATGACCAGTCAAAATTTTACATTGGAAGGAATTCGTCAAAATTATACCGTTTTGTGAAGAAACTTGGCAAATTTAAATAAGGATAAGAAAATGTAAAGATAAAGTACAGTGGTAATATAATTTGAAGGAACTAAAACGAATTTAAGTGTGTAAAAAGTGAAAGTTGAAGAGAACGGAATCTTACATAAGCGACCTGCAGAATTTCGGTATTTGATAAGTTAAGTATGTATACCGCTATAAAAAATAAACTTTAGTGGACTCTTACGACAATAGGGAAGTTTAATTTTGTACATTAGAATATCTTGTGATTAATAGTAATAAGAACATAATCCAGTTCAAATAGTTTCGCCTTTTTGCTTATTCCAAATTAAAGTTTTTCCATCAGGAAAATATTTATTAAAACTAATTTCAAAATTTAATATTGTTTTTCAAAATTTATTTAATTAACCAAAGAATTAAAAAATATAGCCCATGCTATAAACCCCGAGATAGTAAGAGATCTTAAAATTAGCCTAGGGTATATGAAAATTTGTAACTAAAAATCAAAGAAAGTGAGTTTAGTATATTGTGTTAAAATTTGTTAAGTTTATTTTTGTTCTGTGTATTGTTTAAATGTTGAAATAAAAATTGTTATAATAAAGAATTTAAATATTTCTGAGTTTTTGTGTTTTAACTAGAAATTAAAAATATCATCATTCAAATAAATAATAATAATAAACATCGTTGTATTGCGTCTCAGAAAAAAACTTTATAATTGGCGCGACAACGTGGGAGCTCGATAAAAAACAATAAACAACAAAACCACAATTTCATGTTCCTGTTACCCAGATAATAAGCTGACTGATGATCAAGAAGATATGTAAACCTGTCACATGTGATTGATTTATGAGTTTATAAATATTTTGTATATAGAACAGAAGTGTAAACATATTTTGTCTGTTAAGTAATGCTTCAGATTCGATAAATACTACACAAATTTCATAACAAGCAAAACTTTTGAAACTTAGTAATTAACTTTCTAAGGAGTTTACGTTATTATTCACTCCCTAATAAGGATGAGTTTACCCAAGTGTACCAATGTTTGTACTCAACTTCAACTAAGACGGTTTTTGTAAGAAGTATTTTACAAAAGACCACAAAAAATAGAGCTATTGGAACATCAATGTTTTTTGTTTTGATGGTGCAAAAACATTAGTGTCATACAAAACTACCAAAAATCGAATTGTCTTGTTATTGTCAACGTGTCATGGAATGCCTAGGATTGATGAACACAACAAGAAGCCCAATATGGTAGAATTCTACAACTCAAGAAAGGATGCTGTCGACTCGCTCTACCAGATGTGTAATAATATGTCTTATAGTCGTAAAACAAGAAGATGGCCACTGTGTGTTTTCTTTGGTATCATAAATATCATATTGGTCAATACACACGTAATATTTTCCACATGGAAAATAAATTAAATAAACAAGAAATATTAAGACGCACCAGAGCAATGTGTGGAGAACACCAATCAAAGTACTGTTACCAGTACACACAAAGCATGTAGAGTGATAAAAAAACATTATAATTGTATCAACCTTCAAGTATGTAAGCAATATAACAATTTTGTAATTTTTTGAAGTTCTATCTCATTGGAAAGTACCCGTAGTCTGAGAGACTACTGATTAGCTTTAACATCTGGTATACAACACATTAGCTTTCTAGGGTTAAAGAAAGTATAATTTTGAAAGGTCTTTTTAACAAACTTGTTGAGTATAATCGATCTATCGTTTTTCAACGGTCTTCAGAAATTAGAATATGCCTTGTTTTTCATAACAGAAGAAAAATTATGGATATGGAATTTTGTTATACTAGAGTTTGTAATATCCGACAAAGAAGTTATTTAATAAAATGAAGTCACTACAGCATTGCCAAAGATTAAACATACTTTATGTACAAATGGTACTGATTTATTATAATCTAACCTATAAGATAATTATAGGTCGAATATGTTTTCCCTTTATATCAATATATTAGGGATAGGTGTTGGATATAATATATTAATCTTATAATCTAGTGACAGACTATAACATCTATTTTTAGTTATGATGGTACCTCCAAATTTTCTTTTACTTTTTGTTGAGATAAAATTATTGGGGAAAAAGAATTAATAAACTATTCATATCCATTTTCTGTTCTATAAAATTAAATTCTTGAATTTTGTAGTTTATTACATTCGTTGAATCTCAATTAATCACTTAAACAATAGTTTATGACTATCCAATCTTTAAATTTTGTAAATTTGTTAAAACTGACTGAGGAAACGTTCTGTCTCAGTAAGTTTTAAGTAATTTACAAAATTTAAAGTTCGGATAGTCATAAACTATTGTTTAAGTGATTAATTAAAATTAAATACTGTAACAGAGTATTTTAGCCTTTCTTATTAAAATAGATTATAAACGTATAAAATTACAAGAAATGTACAATAAAAAATTGTATTAAAGTAACACAGGTTATTATTATTTATATAATTTTTAATGAATTTAATTAGAATAGAGTATTTCAATAGTAAGGCATATAATAAAATAATTATAATTGTATTTCATTCTGAAACTCACCAGTATTGCTGTCAACCCAATAATCTTTATGTTCGGAGCACCAACAGAAAAATATGTTCAATACAAATAATGCAATAGCAATTATAGTACAAATTGAAATCGTAATGTAAAAAGCAGTGAAATCTCCAAATTCTCTATCTGCATACAAAGGGTTCTTCTTATACTCATTTGGGTCTTCTAAAATAACAGACATGCTTTAATCTTAACTTAGGTGTTGCTACATTAAGGCTCTGAAAACAAACAGAAGTTGTGGTTAATAAAAATGTGACACAATTTGCTAACAAAAAATATTACCAAGTTAAATCAGAAGAACATTTAGCAAGATTTACCACTTGGGACCTAACAAAAACAAATCTTTAAACAAGAGGTCCAAATAGCTTTAGTTTGTTTAGAAATGTTAAAGGCAGATGGAAGAAAATTATGATGAATCAATAAATAGGCTGTACAAATCTGATTTGTAATTACATTAACTATTTAATAGAACCCTGGAAATACAGCTGTTTGACTGTAATTACAGTCAAATTTAAGAAAATTGAGCCCTGAAAAACATTTATCCATTATTATTTTCAATAAACAGGAAAACGCTAAATGGTTTTATTACTTTTAAAATAAATTACTGCAATTTTAACATGTTTTCTTTGAGTTTTTATTATTATTCTAAAATTTTGTCATTTAAAATTTTGTAATTTAGGGATTTTATTGCCAACTCAAAATTGTCCAAGGCTCAGAAAAACAGGGATTATTACACAATAATATTTTTAACCCTAACCGAGCTATAAAAAAGTAGAATACATATTATTGTAACAAATAACCAACTAAACAAGAGATTATTGAAAATTGTGATATATTGCTTGAAAAATTTTCAAAATATATTGCAGTCTGGATTCCTGCCACTGTAATTATTCTTAAGTACTAAGAAGTGGTAAAAGTAAAACATTATTACCTGGAGATCAGAGAACTAAATGCCTTCTTATTATTGCTTAAAGCTTAAAGGGTTAAAGTTTAAAGGATTAAACTATATTTTATTCTGAAAGTTCATTCTACAATTTTTCAAACATGAATAACTCAAATGTTCCACAACAGTGAATCATTAACTTTTTACATCATACTATTATTTAAAGTTACGTTTACTGCATACTGTATTGTTTTAATATTACCTTTGAAGTAACTATTACTTATTTTAAAAAGTTAGAGCTAATTTTATATTTTTTGTTGAAATCATAGATAGATTTATCTTCATTTTGTAATTCAATATATACAGCTGTTTTTAATTTTTTCAAATTTAAATATTTTAAATGTATAACCTTTATTTACATGGTAATGTTCAACAAAATTGTAGTTACAAATTGATATAGTAATCAACCATATTAATTTTCCATTTTTATTTTTAAAGTAAATATTCCAATATATCATACTAAATAATTATAGTAATTAATTCTGTTTCAAACATCTAAATAATTATATTTCATTTACTGCAATGCTAGAGGATGGACAATGTTTCTTGTCATTTCATTAGGCGGCTAACATACAAATTTTTAGGTGTCCCAACTCATGAGCAAGCAACATACAATTGTCTGTGAGAAAAGTACGAATGTTCAAAATTTAATCTGGGAATGGTCAATGATTGTCCTTGTTTATGGTTGTTGTAAATGCAAGACAGAAAGGAAACTGTATTCATTTGAAAGCGAAGGGCATTTCTGATGAAATCATTGGTATTTGTGGTAAGACCATCTGTCTTTTGAGCTTGCCACTTATGATTTCTGCCTCAATTAAGTTGGGTGTCAGTCTGGTTTTTTTTGTTGTTGTCAGTCTGGTTCCGTTGCACAGCTTTGGTGGATTCAAATTTTGCAAGAGTATTATTGGTGATTCTACTTTTAATGTCAATAAGTATGGTGCCAATAATTGTACATAAAATTTATCAATTTTAAACAATTTAAAATAATTAATAATGATTTTTTATATTATGTTTTAAACTAATTAAGTAAGTAATGCTAGTATGAATATACATTTTAACATTAGACTTATAGAAGGCAGTACACTGAACCATCCTAAGCGTCTGGGGTTTAGCCCTGTGGATGGATCTATACCAAACCTCACACGAACCATCCTGGAAATATGTTTAATGCACATACATTCATTTGTATATATACAGATAACTAATATATTAATAAGTCTGACAATAATTTATTTTGAGTTAAATGGCAAACATAAAGACAAATTATATTTCATAGATGTATTATTATTTATGTAATATAAAATTTCATATCCCTGATGACTTTCTGCATTACCCGGTATAATTTTGTTTCCTAAAATTGAACACGTGGGATCGGGAAACAAATACAAGTTTCTTAACATGTGGAGTAAACAGTTCTTGTATGTAGTTTTGCAAAGACTTACACTAGATTGGAGGATCTTCCTTTCTGAGCCAATTAATTATACATTTTTCTATCACCAGATATTTTGTACCTATATTATAATGTAGTATAATAGGTCTGTATTCTATAAAATAATCTCCAAGTTCAAGTTTTTTGAGGGCTGACCAGTCATATTATGGTGAATATATCCTTTCTACATCGATATTAGTAAAAAGTACCTGGTGATGCAGAAAATTTTCAAGAACTCGGACAAAATTAAAAAACTTATGCCCGCAAAATTTAGAATTCTGAAAAAAGACAAAATTGACTTCCCTTCATAGTGCACTTACAACATTTTAAAACTATTTTTCAAATAAAACAGATTGTAATACTACATTAGAATATCATTACAAAGTGCCTAATTCGGATAAATTTCGTAAAAAAAAATAAGAGGCTAACTTGTTCACAAATGGAGTGGTTCTATTGTGATATATATTTTTGAATTGGTTCACTGAACAATAGTGTTGTTTTTCTTGATTTTAACTTGTGCATTATCAAAAATTATTTTTTTATAAAAAACAATATCTCAACTGGATAGTTTACAGTTGTATTCTATTGTAGCTATAAAAGTGCTTTGTTTTATGTAAACAAATTGTTTCAAAAACACGATTAAAAAAAAATTTATGGATTGTGAGGTTTAGATATTTTAGTCATACAAAATCAATTACATGAATAAAAAAGTTATTAGACAGGTAGATTTTTGATTATACACTATTCTATTTGGTTGTTGGGCGTCGCCAATTAGTTCTAAGGACATTCTCCAGAAAACATTTATTTGTTTTTCAATATCATTTAGTTCCAGAAACTAAATAAAAACATAAAATTGAAGACAAATATGTTACCATATTAAAAAAAACAATCATTAAAAATTGAAAGACAACATATTTCTTTCATTCACGTGATTTAGTAAACTTTCATTCCACGTAAATAAACAAAGTCAAGAATAGCAAACACAAACAACATTTAAATTTCACCTTCCTAGTTTTACGCGTTAATTCCTTATATATTAATTATGTTTGAATTTTTAAGCACCAAAATGGATAAATGTTTTCTTAAAAATGTATGTATAAAGGTCTAAATACTTTACTTTCAAATATTTCAAACAAATAAGTTACCGTAAATTAAGGAAACGCCCATTCAGCCATATCAACGACCGCCTTTTCAAAAGTTGTAAATTAAATACAACAAACTAATAGTAAACAACAGTGAAAATTAATTACAAACCTATTATTTAATTTCGTGTGCGTTACAATTCACATATACACTGTTGCAAACTAATTTTATAAAATGTGTCACACCTAGTCACACTTGTTAATTTAATTTTGTTTGT
Source organism: Prosapia bicincta (assembly GCA_036971475.1). Classification (NCBI taxonomy): domain Eukaryota; kingdom Metazoa; phylum Arthropoda; class Insecta; order Hemiptera; family Cercopidae; genus Prosapia; species Prosapia bicincta. Next base: position 156,411,531 of record JBAIZL010000002.1, read on the forward strand.
CGATGTGTTTCTCTGATGATTATTCTATGGTGAAGAACGTGTCTATCTAGGTTCGTTCTATGATTTACATTTTGTTTGCTTAGTTAATCCTGATTATAATATTTGGTATATATTTTACAAATACAATTATTACAATGATTAAACTTGGTGTATTTTTTTAGTTCCTATTTAATCTGCACACACACACACTCACATATAAATCGATTTCAATTTTGTTTTACTGTTTTAATTTTAATAATAGTACCGAGAGACCAAGCTTTGCTCGGATAAGACAATCCATTCATGGTAAGGTAATTAAGTAAAATACAAAAAATTATTAATTATATGCACAATATAAAGACATTTTATATACACAAAATAAACACATCTCAATACACAATACAAACACATTTTAAACTATATCATGACGTAAATACAAACCTCCATATCGTTCGGGTAGTCTGTTGGCAATGGAGGTGCATTAGAGCAATTGTTCAAAACTTTTTTCCGTAATTCGATATGGCTGTGTGTGTGGGATTGGATGGCGGTAAAAATAGATCTCCATAAGGATAACATGGGAACTCTAGTAGCCACTGTGGTAGTATCCCGAATTTTCCCAAGATAGAGACTGGTGCCAATTGGTTTCTCGTGAACGAAAACCTAAAAAAAATCTAAAATCTTTGGGTGAAAACAAATTGTCTGGGGCCTTGCTTAGTTCCATAAGGATAACATGGGAACTCTAAGAGTCGCTGGAGCGGAATCCCGCATTTTCTCAAGGTTGAGACCAGTGCTAATCGATTTCCTGTGGCTGAAAACCCCCCCAAAAAACCTTGAATGAAAAAAAAGGTTTGTCCGAGGTGGGAGTTTTAGGACCCACTGGGGTGGAATCCCGAATTTCCTCAAGTGAGAGACCAGTGCTATAGATCTCTCATAGCCGAAAACGCCAAAAAATCCTTGGGAAAAAAGTTTGTCCGGACCTGTGCGTAGTTTCTTAAGGATAACAAGGGATTTCTTATTTGTTGATTCCATCTTCACGTGAGCTACTAGTTTACCAGGAGTTGAACACCCTAAAGCATATAGCACAAACTAACGGATACAACACATTAATGATTGACAAATTATACAAACAAAAAAATAAACCTAATAACCAAAATACAAACACACGACACGACAATCTAATAAAATACTTATCAATACCATACAGATCATCCAAAACCCACAATCTAACCAACACACTACAAAAATACAACTACAAAATAGCCTACTCCACACACAACACTCTCAATAAACAATTAAAACCCAACAACAAAATCGATGACATTTACAACGTCACTGGAGTTTACAAACTAACTTGCAGTTTGTGCCCCAGTTTTTACAAAACTTTGACCAATCAAACTTTGCCGACAATCTCAACTCCACAAAACATGACTACATAGACATAACATCTAACCTACAAATTCTTCATAAACAACACAGAAATAACCAACGTTACACAACCGAACAATACGAAATATACAGACACTTCAAACTACACTCTACGCACAAACTCAAAACACAGTTACATTACAACTCATATACACTTTTTGACATCATAACTCCTAATACTCACAAAATACACACACACCACCATAACATACCACACCCCCCCTAATAGCCTAACCTACCTAAACCTTGAGATCAGTTACAGTCTGAGTTGACAATGGGACACATTTCCCGAAACGGCCGTCCTCAACAAATGTAAGTAAGTGCTACTATAGGTAAGTTTGTAAATATTTACAAGTGTTAAGAGACTCTACGACCCACTGGGGCGGAATCCCAAATTTTACTAAGGTTGAGACCACTGCCAATCGATTTCCCGTTTCCAAAAACTCCAAAAAGAAAAAAAACAAAAATCATTGGGTGAAAAAAGTTTGTGCTTATTTTAGAAAATGATTATATTAGATACATTTACACAATCTTATTTTGGGAATGATAAGTAAGTTTCTCTCAACTATTTATCTTTAAAATAGAGCCCTGAAAATCTTATACCAAAAATGTTTTAACATTTCTGTTTTTGAAACTTAAATCATTTAACTTATATTTAAAAAAAAATATATGAGTAAAGAATTCTGTTGACGTATTTTTAATTCATACACAATATTTCAACTAAAAGAGACTCGATGGGATTAAACATATAAAATTGGTTCCAAAATATTCCAGTTTCCATGTGTAAGTCAATGAATTGTCATCATTGTTAAGTTTGACAGTTTTAAAATTGATGAATTTGTTGTTCATTATTCAATGTGACAAAATATACATCTTGTATTAATTATACTATCTCATAAACAATTTGAGAAGACAAATGTGTTACCTCTTTATTTTAATCCATAGATTGTAAATTTTTCAAATCTAAATTCACAAATGGCTTATGGATGCTGTATATTCTATCTGGATATCAGAATTTGAAGAAGTTTTATACCATTGAAAGTGATTACTCTAAGAAAAATGTTCTACTTCTCCCTTTGAAAATGAAATTTTAAATTCAGAGCTATCCATCTTTCCTCTGGTAGATGGCTTACCCTTATATATCTGTCTTTCAATAGAGGCGCAAAGTATTCCTAACGCTCTCAAGTGACATTGAAACATTTAAAAGTCTAGGATCTAAACATGAGATAATCTTCAGTAGATTACAATGCAATTCTGATTGATTTTTGTATTCTGGGCTTACATTTAAATCTGCCTCTTCCTCAACTATTAAATAACTTTTTTCTCAATGTAATCTCTGTCTTTGTGTCATCATCTCAGAATAGACTATTTAACATTCTCATCAACACTGACCATGCCTAAATATATTTTCTAATTTTACTACTTCTTAATCCATATTTAAAATATAATTTCTAATGACCAGTATATAAACATTATATATATAAGACTTAAAGAAAAACCTGAATATATAACGTTTAAAACTTGCAGTTTTTGTGTTCTACGTCTTGAGGTTTTTGTATAAATTATATATATTTTTTTATTAACTTGGCAAAAACTACTATCTACTGATTTATTCAGCAGACGCGTTTCGCACTAGGTCAGCGCATTATTCAAAGCTCTGAATCACTGACAAGACTGTTGCTCAGGTGAGTTGTGTTAGTGTGAGTCTGTAGTGTATTTCTGTCTGTGGTATATTCACAGAGTTAATTATGTATTGTTCATAGAGTTAATCATGTGCTCAAATATAGTATTCGATTGTGATTGTGTTTTGTTATTTAGAATGTTTTATGGATAGTATTTATGGTGTTTATATATTGTAACATTTATGGAATGGGCTATATAATATTATTTAAGAATTGGAGGAATATATTAGAAATAACTCACACAAAATTTAAACAAAAATTCATTAAAAGATTGGTTAGGTTAAAATTGAAACTAAATTCTGGTAAAAGCCTAGGAATTGTAAACAAGGGTTTTGAACTGGAAATGTATTAGGAAATTTGTTATATCAAATAACCTAACACATAAATTAAAATAAGATAATCTAATAATAGTTATGTGTAAACAAATTTGTAAACTGTAGGAACATAGGGCTAAGTAATTACTTGAAGGAAAAAGTGAAAAAACGATTGTAAACAATGTAAGGTTATGTTTATGAATCCACTCAAAACACACACAATTTAGAACTATTTCAAAAGTAAAACACAAAGACACTTCACACACTAATAATATTAATAAAATAAACACTGGAAGGTTTGTTGACGATAGGAAATTGAAACAGTAAGTTTCAATCAGGTTTAACCAAGTTAAAAGGCCATTCTAAACAAACTTGTCATATGTCAGCTGTAAAACAGATGTAGGTCAGTGTGACAATCGATTCTATTGAAGAAAAAGAAAACAAACTAGATTACAGGCAACATGTGTTTTTTGGAGAAGAAAGGCGGCCATATTTTAAACAATTTAAGAAAAGCTAAGGACGCGTAGTTAGAGTTTAGTTGGATGGCGTGGGTGACGCTTACAAGATGGGACCTGCCAGGACCAGTCAAAATTCTATTTTTTTGGAAAGAGTTCGTCTAAATTATACAGTTTTGTGAGTAAACTTGGCCAGATTAAACAGGAATAAGAAAATTGAAAGAGTTAATACAGTGAAAATATAATTTAAAAGAACTAAAACGGATTTAAGTGTGTGAATTGTTTAAATTGGAGAGAACGGGAATTTACGTAAGCGACCAGCAAAATTTTGATATTTATTAATTTGAGTAATAGCGCTATAAAAATAACTTTAATGGACTTTTAAGATAATAAAGAAGTTTAAATTTGTATATTAGGATATCTTGTAGTTAATTAATAGTAAGAAATAAATCCAGTTCAAATAGTTTGGCCTTTTTGCATTTTCAAAATTTAATATCGTTTGTTCAAAATTTATTTAATTAACCTAAGAATTTCTAAAAATATAGCCCATACTATAACCCCGAGATATCAAGAGATCTTAAACTAGCCAAGGGTATTAAAATGTTGTAACTAAAAAATTAAAAGAAAATAAGAGTTAGTATATTTTGTTAAAAGTTGTGAAGTTTATTTTTGTTCTGTTTATTGTGTTAATTGTTTACTTGTTGAATTAATAAATAATTGTAATAAAGAATTTAAATTACAAATGCCTGAGTAGTGTTGTGTGTTAAAAATTACTTTACAATTGGCGCAACAACGTGGGAGCTCGATAAAATTTATTTAGAGAGATTTTGAAATAAAATTAATTTAGTACTTTTTATATGAAAAACATTTGAACTGGAAATAGATTTAGACAAAATTTTGTAAAATTAAACACTGAGTTGAATCGAATCAAGGCTAGGTTTATAGTATATATAAAAATGGTTTATGTGTATAATAAGTTTACTTACAGCTAAAAAAGAAAAAATATAGGCGAGCTGGTAGTTGTAGGGGACTAGGAAAAAGGGACAAGGTTAAAAAAAAAAAAAAAAAAATAGAAATGGAAGGCACAGATATGCCAATACCAAACATGGAGGTAGATGAAGATAGGGGACTACCACTTGTAGAAATTGAACAGGAACGAAGGGGTAGTGAAAGTGGAAGTAGAAATAATGATGACTGGATAAAAAAATTGTTCGAAAGCAACCAAAACTTACTAAAAGAAATAAATAAAGGGAATGAGAAAATAAAAGAGGAGATGAAGGATATGAGAGAGGATCTAGATAGAAAATTAGATATAAATAATGAAAATATGAATAGAAAATTAGATAAGATAGATGAAATAAAAGGGGAAATGAAAGATATGAGTGAGGATATGAGGGAAATAAACAAAAAATTAGAGGAAAATAGAGACGAAATGAGAGAGATGAAGGAAGATTTCAAATTCATAACACAGGAAATAAGGGAGGAAAGTAAGAAAATGATAGAGGATATGAGGCGACAGTTGAGGACAGAGACTAATGCTGTAGTAGAGGATGTAAGAAGAGACTTAAAGGAGAAAGATAGAGAATTAGAGGAGAAGATTAAGACAAATTTTGAGGAAACAAAAGAAATAATAGCTGATGAGGTAGAAATTAATAAAAAAGAGATAGAGAAAGTAGAAAATATAACTAAGAAAAACACAGAAGAGTTAGGAGAGTTGAAATTAAAGGTAATAGGAGAAAGAAAGATAACAGTTGAGAGTTTTAGGAAAGTCGAAGATGTAAGGGAGAAAATATTAGGAGAGCAGGGAAGGTTAGGAGATAGAAATAAAATGGGAAAATTAGAAATATGGCAAATAAAAAATTTAACCATCCAAACTGCAACTAATAGGAAGACTGAAAAGATTAGTAAAATGATAACGGTAATAGGAGAAATGGAAGGAGTTAAATATCCGTTTCAATGCATAGTGGTACAAAGCTTGTTGAGAGAAATGATCATAGGTACGGGTATGTTAATGGATGTGGAGGCAAAACTCAAGTTTGAAAAATGGGAAATGGAATTTAAATATGAGAGAAACACAGAAAATAGAAACTATGAAGCAGATGAAAGATACAATGGAGATGTAAACGGTGTTAAGGCAAGGACAGGCGTGGGGACAAGAAAAGAGTATGGTGCCCACAGTCAGTCGGAAAACTAAGACAATGAGAAACCCAGGAATAGAAATTAAATAGAGGAAACAAGTTTACAGGCATTAATAGACACAGGCAGTAATATGACATGTATCAAGGAGAACTGGAAAAGAAAAATAATAATAAAATAGGAAGGGAGATATTAAATATAGGTAAAGGAAGCAATATGAATAAACTCTAGGTGATTATGTGTATAAGAAAACGTTAGCAGGAGATAAGTTTTAAGGGATGGTAACTATATCTATGATAATTTATTAGAAACTTCGTCGAATAAAGATAAAATTATGTATATTTAAACTTCGTCGTATTGTAAGGAAGAATCTGCGTTGATAAATAATGGAACTTCGTCGTATATATTATATATTATAAAAGAAATATGAATCTATGATAATAAATATTAAAGCATCGTTGTAATAAAAATATGGTAATTGTGTATTTAAACTTCGTCGTATTGTAAGGGAGAATCTGCGTTGATAAATAAGTATTAAAACAAAATTTATATTCGTTGATATAGGGACAGTGTAATTGAAGGAGTTATAGATATGATCAAATAGAGGATATAAGATTGCAACCTTTAAAAATATTAGATGTTAAACTTCATACAAAATAAACTGAAATGATATAAGAAAATAATTGAACTGGATGAGCATAACAATATAAAAAGGGGAAATATAATTTGGAAAAAGGGGAATTTGAAAATAAAATGAAATATATAAATAACGTCGATAATATGTGAAATAAAATAAAGGTCTACGTGAATAAGGGTGTTAATGATGTTGATGTCGTCGAAAATATGTTAAAATAAAATAAATGTCTACGTTAATAAGTGGAGGTAAGGTGAATTACCGTCATATATATATGTAACAAAGTATATAGTATAATAAAGAGTTTAAAAAAAAAAAAAAAATAATAATAATAATAATAAAATAATAGTAATATGAAATTGGGGTTAAATTTAATATAGTTGTGTTCAGATAGAGTTGATAGATTTATAACTGAAGTGAGGTTGAGGCAAGGTTAAGACAAATTAATTTTAATTGAAAAAAAAAATTTTATGATGAATAGTTGGGAGGATGCGAAAAAAGAGATAGTAAATAGAATAATAAATAACAACATATAAAATTAATGAAATAGTATTATGCGAGTTTTAAACTAGTATAAACCATGTAAGACAAGTAGCTTGAAGTTTTCAGCTCAGTATTTGATTGGTAAAGAGTTAAGATAAAATTGTATTATAGAATTAAGTATAAATGGACGAAAGTGGACAGATGAAGGTATAAATGACTTTTAAGTGGACAATTATAAAAGTGGTAAAGACAATGGACAATAAGTCAGCCAAAGTGTTGAGGTATAACGTACTCAATAAAAATGTGTTCAGGTAGTTATTAAATAAAATGTACAAGTATGAAATAAATGTAAATTTAAATTTAATTTAAAAAAAAAAAAAAATATGTATATTTAAGCAAGCTTGTAAAATGTAAAAAAAATGTGTAATGTAGATATTAGGATTATTTTTTTTTGTTTAAATTAAATTAGGGGACATTGTAACATTTATGGAATGGGCTATATAATATTATTTAAGAATTGGAGGAATATATTAGAAATAACTCACACAAAATTTAAACAAAAATTCATTAAAAGATTGGTTAGGTTAAAATTGAAACTAAATTCTGGTAAAAGCCTAGGAATTGTAAACAAGGGTTTTGAACTGGAAATGTATTAGGAAATTTGTTATATCAAATAACCTAACACATAAATTAAAATAAGATAATCTAATAATAGTTATGTGTAAACAAATTTGTAAACTGTAGGAACATAGGGCTAAGTAATTACTTGAAGGAAAAAGTGAAAAAACGATTGTAAACAATGTAAGGTTATGTTTATGAATCCACTCAAAACACACACAATTTAGAACTATTTCAAAAGTAAAACACAAAGACACTTCACACACTAATAATATTAATAAAATAAACACTGGAAGGTTTGTTGACGATAGGAAATTGAAACAGTAAGTTTCAATCAGGTTTAACCAAGTTAAAAGGCCATTCTAAACAAACTTGTCATATGTCAGCTGTAAAACAGATGTAGGTCAGTGTGACAATCGATTCTATTGAAGAAAAAGAAAACAAACTAGATTACAGGCAACATGTGTTTTTTGGAGAAGAAAGGCGGCCATATTTTAAACAATTTAAGAAAAGCTAAGGACGCGTAGTTAGAGTTTAGTTGGATGGCGTGGGTGACGCTTACAAGATGGGACCTGCCAGGACCAGTCAAAATTCTATTTTTTTGGAAAGAGTTCGTCTAAATTATACAGTTTTGTGAGTAAACTTGGCCAGATTAAACAGGAATAAGAAAATTGAAAGAGTTAATACAGTGAAAATATAATTTAAAAGAACTAAAACGGATTTAAGTGTGTGAATTGTTTAAATTGGAGAGAACGGGAATTTACGTAAGCGACCAGCAAAATTTTGATATTTATTAATTTGAGTAATAGCGCTATAAAAATAACTTTAATGGACTTTTAAGATAATAAAGAAGTTTAAATTTGTATATTAGGATATCTTGTAGTTAATTAATAGTAAGAAATAAATCCAGTTCAAATAGTTTGGCCTTTTTGCATTTTCAAAATTTAATATCGTTTGTTCAAAATTTATTTAATTAACCTAAGAATTTCTAAAAATATAGCCCATACTATAACCCCGAGATATCAAGAGATCTTAAACTAGCCAAGGGTATTAAAATGTTGTAACTAAAAAATTAAAAGAAAATAAGAGTTAGTATATTTTGTTAAAAGTTGTGAAGTTTATTTTTGTTCTGTTTATTGTGTTAATTGTTTACTTGTTGAATTAATAAATAATTGTAATAAAGAATTTAAATTACAAATGCCTGAGTAGTGTTGTGTGTTAAAAATTACTTTACAATATCTCATAGTTTTCTACTGTGTTGAGTATTTTGCTTTTTTTGATAGAGTGTAGGATTTTTAGATTGGTGTCTATGTCAGTCTATGAGTGTAGTGTGTTTTGTATGTGTATGGTAAAATTTGATTTGGATAGTGCCTTTCTTATCTGTTTTACGTGCTCATTGTACTTTGTGGTAGATGTTCTCCCTATTTGTTCTATGTAAAAGCTGGAACAGTTCTTGCATGTAATCTTGTATACGCGTGTCCTGTCATGTTTATCCTGGTGTATTTTTGAACTGTGTAGGTGTTTTTAATTGTGTTGAATGTTGTGGATGCTACTTAAATACAACCTTAAATACAAAATTTTTAGAAAAAAAACCATCCATCGATATTGCAACGTACATCTCAAGGTAATAAAACTTTCCGTTCATATCTCCTTCAATATACAGTGCCTAAAATATAAAATCACACCTAATTACGCCAAAATACACATTAAAAAAAAAATAATAACCCAGCTGCCACAAAAACCACACACCAAGCTCAAACACTGTACATTAAAAACACTATAAAACATTTATACAAACAAAAAAACGATCTCAAGAAAATTGCTTATAACTTATACCAACAACTTAGAATGGAACTACACTACATCGAACTGCAAGAAGTAGTAAATTTCACCAACACACTAATTACAGACACAAAAAATAAAATAAAATTAGTACATAACACAAAAATACATAACCTCAAAAACGCCCAACACTCAACACAGGTTACTAATACAACACACGTTTTTCACCACAGAACTGTAAACCTCACCAACAAAGAGTTACGGTCTGAGTTGATAATGGGACACATCTCCCGAAACGGCCGCCCTCAACAAATATAAGTAAGTGCTACTATAGGCAAGTATAAATATTTACAAGTGTTTAGAAAAAAAAGATGAATACAGAACCTTCTTATTTTTTAAAGTCGGTTAAAAATAGAGTAGCTAGCATAGGTGGTTATTACAAGACAGAAACACTGAGGAACTAAATACTTTACATACACAAAACACATTGGTTGTAACTCCTCCCAGACAAAAATAATCTAATGTTAACACTAAATGAAGATAGTAGTTGCATTTAAACAAATTGATATAGGTAGGCAGTGTATCACTGTACCAACCTACTTACTCTGCACACACATCACTCTTTATTTACTTTGCAGCAGAGGAAATTCCATGTTGTTTAATAATTTACATACAAACAGAAGAGAAAATGTTTGGCATTTCTTTGTAGGGATATAAATAATAATACAATTAATCATCAATACATTAAATTATTACTATCAGTTTCTCTTTTAAAAATATTTGAGGAGTTACTTATTATCAATAGCCAACATTGTGTCTAAAACGTTAATGAATTAAACAGTATGATTCTGATATATAAAATAGCCCCTATTTATAAAATATGAGAAGAATTGCGTTTTGGTTCCACTCAACAAAGTACTTTCTCTTTTGCACTTCAAGTATTATGCAAACTACTCTGGAAAATCTATGATTATATGACCTATTTGTTAAATATGCTTAAGACAACAGCATAAAATTAATGAAGGTTAGCTGTCACTATAAATTACAGTCCTAATTATTTTAAAACAGTCAGTTTAAGAACTTGTACTGCATTTGAGTAGAACAATATGACTTGGCACCACTTGATCTGCCTGAATTGAAGTTTTATTTCTAAAAAATATGGATAAAAATTGAGAAGTATCTTAAAACTTAATATTTTTTGGCTGTATTTAATCTTGCTTTCTAGAAACTTTACTATCAATAAGAGAACAAATAAATCATTTATAATTGTGAAAAAAAAACTGTTTCAAGTGCTCCTTTTATACAGTAACTTACTTATTTCATTCTAGTTTGTGAAATGCATTTTTTGTAATTAATTGTTGTAACTCCTAACGTTATTATGATACATGCTTTATAGTTAGCTCATATTGAAATGTGTGTTCTGTGAAATCTGTAATTAGTTCATTGACATGGGCGCCGACTTTCAAAAAACTTTGGGGGGGCTCGGGGCTCAATTATTCTGGGGAATCCGAGGCCCCAGAAAATTTTAAAATTTCAAGAACTCTTAGAACCACTTTTAGACTATCTTTTGCACTTGCCAAAAGATTATTAACCTAGTTGTTTTTGACTTGTTTATCTTGAGGTTTTTATAAACAATGATACTTATTTGAATCACATGGCAAAAACTACTACTTACTGTATTGTGTACAATACTACTCGTCTGATGAATAATACAGTAAGTAGTGGTTTTTTGCCAAGTGATTGATATAAGTATCATTGATTATTAACCTTTTCGCTGGCGCTCTTTGTGTTACGAAACCTGGCACGTAGCTGCCCGTGACGGCAGATAAGCGTCGCCTGTGCTACGCCCACAATTTTAAAATACACAAAAAAAATGAATTTTTGAATTTTTTTCGAGAAACAAAAAGTTGATAATCGTGTTCTACACAAAAAAATTCTATAATTTGGTGAAAAAAGTACCTAAAAAGAGTACTTACGATAACGGCATAGTATATCTGGCCCGTGACGGCAAATAAGCGTCGCCCGTGTCGTTATTAATTTTTTCATTACAAAAATGGAATATGAAAAAAATAATGTCATTCGTGTTCAGGACCTAGAAATATATACTAACTAAGAAATATATACTAAATATATATATATATATATATATATATAAAGCACAGAGCTAAATCTTCAAATACAATAAAATGTGTTTAGATGTTGATAAAAAAAAACAAATAATAAAAAAAATCAAGAATCTACTTTTTGTTGAGCGTTTAAAATTTGTTTGAAGGCGTTTATTTTAATTATAAATAACAAAATTCTGAAATAAGCAGTTACGTAAAAACTAAATTATATTACATACTGCATGAAACTTCATTGTCTATAACAAAATCTTAAAATAAAAAATCACATGAAAAATTGAACATAGAATATAAAAGAATTTGAGGTTTTACCGGAAACTAAAGTTTATCCTTAGAAGGGTGCAAAACAGGATCGTCTGACAGGATTGATTTTAATGAAATCGTTGATGACTGGACGAATGTCTATTTCATCCAAAATAGCTCTAAGGTATGTTTTGAGGCGCCGTAGGGCACTAAACGAACGTTCGTTAGTTGCTGACGTTACCGGCACAACTTGTAGCAGCTTCAGGCCTTTTACAAGTTCCGGTAACATATTTTTTACACTGGGTTCTAGTACAAAGAACTCTCTAACATCGAACAATGTTTCAAGTTGCAGCTTCTTCTGTTTCGAAATGTCACTTAACATTGAAAGATGTAAGAGTAATCTATCAGTGTCCAGATCATTTTGAAAAAACTCTTTAGAGCGCGTCATATCGCTTTTTTGTCCTTTGCTTAGAATGGACAGACACTCCCTTTCTACAGCAATCACTTTCAATAGTCCTGTTGAGTCGAACCTGCTGGTAACACAAGACTTCACAGTTTCACAAGTTTCGATGTAGATCATTTTGAAAAATTCAACTGGTGTGTTGAATATGTGGGGTGGGCCAGCCTCCTTATTTTCGTACCATTGAGGAACGCGACGTTTTCGTGCTAGTTCCGGTTCACCTACTGATGGTGGCTTCACTTTTAAACAAAAAGTCCAGAAGTCTTCAAATCTTCCACGCTTTTCTTCCAAAATACAGGCTAGGTTTATGAACATATCTTCTAAATCAGTTACACCCAAATCAGGTGATTGAACTTTGCGATTTATGTCTTCCACTGGGTTCATTACATGGCAATAAAGCTGTAAAAAAAAGTAAGTCTTGAATGTCAGCATCGACTCCAAACAGCCTGCACATTTATAACCTGCGTCGTTCTTATCCGAGGAAGAGAAGGTTTCGAACAACTCTAGAATATTTTCATAATTGTTCAATAGTTGCTGCACACTTGACGCTCTCAATGTCCATCGTGTTGGGCAAAGCGGTCGAAGTCCTACTTTATCGTTTAAACTGGTATTCTTGGCACGGCTTACACTTCTGAATATTTCCATCCTTTTGGGGGATTCTCTAACGTTATTAATTAAATCCTTTGCAAGGCTCATAATGTCTCACATATAAGTAAGGTAACGAAGACTGTCTTCAACAGCTAAATTAAGACTGTGGGCAGTACAGCGAACGTAAATTGCCTTATCCTGCACGTTGGAAATTAACTTTTGCAGTCCGTTGAATTTTCCGCTCATATTAGAAGCACCATCATAGCACTGCCCTCTCATTTTTTCCATTGACATATCCAAACGTAAGAGGATGTCTTGGACAATAGCAAACAGAGTTTGAGATTCGGTGTTTGTAGTTTCATATAATCCGATAAAATCTTCATTGATGCTCAAATCATCATTTACTGTCCTAATACAAAATGATACCTGTTCGTGAATTGAAACATCGCAAGTTTCATCCACCATTATTGAAAAGTGTTCACATTTCTTAATTTTAGCTAAGATCGAGCGCAAAACAGACTGACCTAGCAAATCAATTATTTCGTTCTGAATATCGTGGGATGTCCATTTATAACCCGAACGATTTAGCCAGTCTTTTAGTTCTGGGACATCTTCTTTCCTTAGTTCCAATAGTTGCAAAAAATTTGACTTTATATCTTCATGCCCTCTAATTGCTAGCCCTTGTCGGCATAGCAATTTCAAAGTTGTGAAAATAACAGTTAGCGCTAAACGGGATTTTTTCATATCATTATTCATTTGCTCATTCAACTGGGAAGCTACGCTTGAGTTTGAAAAAGTTGACAATTTAAGAACACCTTCCTTGTGTACATTTGTAGTTTCATGAATGCGAAACTTTTCGAAGGCCCTTTTCCAGTTTGAAAAGCTGGCAGAAGTAAACGCATCTTCTTTCTTTAAAGTAAATTTTATAAGTCCTTTCGTTTCTGCCTCTTTGCACACTTTACAAAATGCTTTATCAGTTTGTACTACATAATATAACCAAGAATATTTAGTCAACCATGATTTCTGAAAGGATCTTCCTTACCGGCGATCTTTTGGTTGCTGCTCAAATCTAAGTTGTTACTGGCAGATGTTCCAGGTACAGGTAAGTCCAGTGCTGGGAGTGGAGTTGCGATCCCATCAACACGTGCCTTTTTAAATACAAACTTATCCATATAGTATCACAATAATTCACTTTTCACTATTCACTGCTCACACTAAATCACATCAACATAACGAAACGTGACGAGAACTATGTGCAAACGGAACTGATTGCAAGAGCCGACTGCCGCGGAAGTAAAAACTAGAAACCAAGAATAATAGGTCAGTTTGTTAGTTGTCAGAGCGCGCTAGGAACAGGTGTCGGTAACTCATCCCCTAGTTCAGCCGAGTAGTCATGCCTTCAACGCAGTGGCCTTGACAAAAGTCACGTAGACAATCTATTTTTATCTTGCTGATTGGCGACAATAGAGGCACGAGTTTCGGTGTTTCTTTTATAATGCTTTTACTAACTAACCATCAATTGTAAACACGTTTTATGAAAATTTTACTTATTAAATTAAAGATGTCAAGAATATTCTACTGTAATTTAAAACACTTTCCTTTTCCAGATACTTCATAGATGCTTTAATCCTTTGAAAGTTTGGGGGAGCTGTGCCCACCCAATGTTTTTTTGGGGGGGGGCTTGAGCCCACCCAGGCCTTATGGAGTCGGCGCCCATGTTCATTGACATATTTTTCTAGCAAATTCAACACTTTTAAAATAAATTCTATTTCTCTTGATATGTTCTGTGCCTTTTGAAATCTTGTGGTTTTCTTTCATTAGCTTCTTTTATGATTGAAACTCCATCAGTACAATTAAAGTTGGAAAAGTCCTCTAATCATTTTAAACCCAAATTTAAAAAAGAAATTTTGTCTCACATTTATTCATATGAAGTGCATGAGTGTATAGAAGCATCATTTGGAATATTTGTACAAATATGTTTTGTACTGTATTACCATTTTTTCCTTTTTGGGGAGTGTCCAAAAGGTGATGGCTGAAAATTCATGTTTATTCAATTGATGCTAGAGAACAATAATGTACATATCAGTAATATTTATCAGGTGTCACAAATGTTTTGTAAGCAAATACTTCAGCTGCATAACCCAAAAGGTTATTGAGGTGAAATACGAATCCTATTTATTGGGAGAAATCCCAAAATGCTTTCAATTTGAATACTTTTTTATCAACAGTAAAAACATTTTTTTAGCACTGTTATTGAAGTTTATGTTGCAGTAGCCAAAACAAACATTTTAACTCATTTTTTAAATAATGTAAATAAATCTTACACATTGTTGAATTAGAATATTACTTTTTATTACCAAACACTTTTAAATGTTTTATTTAAAAGTGTTTAGTGATTACTAGTACCTCACGTGAAGGTGGAAACAACAAATGTTTTAGTACCCTTCTTTTTTGGTTTATAACAGATTTTCAATTAAATAGACAATCACAACCCCCCGATTAGTCCTTTATAATTACGATCTACTTTAAACTTCACTTGATTGTGTAGAAGTACTTAAATGTAATAAAAGCTTAGAAAAGATTATTCTATGAAACAAAAACTTCTCTTTAGAAAAATTAAAAAGTAATCACAGGTTAACTATATAGTTCTGCATAAAATCTAGTTCAGGGATAGAAAAAACTATAGTCTACTACACTGAGATGGTTGCCGCTGTTTGTATGCTCTCCCCTTTTTTCTTTATAAGGGGTACCAAGAAAACACGGAATAGAATTGTTGTAGACGGAGCTTATGTAGTACGCATGTCTGTCCTAGATGTGGATAGTGCAACGCATTGCCAGTTCAGTGATGGCTGTGTTGTCGACCTGGCTTGTTCTGTTCACCTGTAGTGATTGTTTTTTTGCTAGCGCTGTTTTATTCTTGTTTCATTTTCCATGATGGCAAGTTTAAGTAGACGTGAAGCTATACAGATTTTGTTTTCTACTTGGTAAAAATGCTGTTAAAAGTGTTTCAATGTTGAAAACAGCTTACAAAGTTGGTGCTGAGGGAAAAACACAAGTGTACAAGAGGTTTGCTCATTTTAAAAATGACGACATGTCAATTGATGACAAACCTCATTCTGGACACCCATCAATTACCCCAATCAACTAAAACGTTGACAAGATTTGAGAAATTGTGCTCACATATCATTGACAGACAATTGATCAACTGTCAGATAGCAGTGGGTTAACACCTTTAGCAAATATCAACAGAAGGATTGAGAATGAAAAGGGCTGGTACCAAGTTTGTTCTTAAGGCTCTGACTGACCATGGTTAAGCTGCACCACACACCTTACACACCTGACCTGTCTCCATGCAACTTTTTTTGTTTCCATTTGTGAAAAGAGGCATAAAAGGGCAACAATTTCACAGCGTTGAAGAGATCAAGAAAAAAAAACGAAGGGAGGAGCTGTTAGGCTTTCTAAATATGACTGCAAAAAATTTGAGCAGAGGAAACACTGGTGGTACAAGTGTATTAGTTTTAATTGCAACTATTTTTAACAAGATAAGGTTGTTCTTATAAAAAAATTAAAAATAAATAGCTTTAAAATATCCTTTTTCTGGTTACCCCCTTATATATGGGGTTTTATGCTGCATCATTGTATCTTCTTCATCACTCATTGGTATTTGCACTGCTATAATGCAGCTCATAGTGTGTGGGTGAATTTTTGGATTGAAGCTGAGTTTTCCTTGTTCTTTCATTATCTTATTCTTGTTCTTTTGATTACATAATCTGATTTCGCTCTTTCCATTTCTTGCTTTTTAACTAATTTTCTTAGGAAATATTCCCGGTAAAGATGTCCAGAAACATTCACAGGTATATTTTTATTGTTGGTTAGTTTTACTTTTTGTTTTCTCTATCCCGTTTATAGAACAAAAACCTTTTGATTGGGCTAGGAACTTCTGTATAGGCTTAAGAAGGTGTCAGTTGGCGAAGAACTTCTGTAGAGGCTGAAGAATGTTTAGGTTGAATAAGATATGGTCCTGGCTCATCAGTTTGAACAAGGGTAAATATCTCTGTTTGCCAATTACTTACATCCTCAAAACTATGATTGACAACCTGAAATAGCAAGCTCTTCATATTAGTAATTTTAAGGCTACTAAGAACAGATTCATCTTATGATCAGGGTAATTGCAAAAAGAAGACACACTTTTAAATAGTCTCTTCTAAAAAACCTGCTCATTCATCACTAGTAGACATAACTGGGTTATTTTTATTTGGAGGGCTATAAAAAAAATTATAACTTCAGGGTCATACAAATATAGATTACATCTAAATCTATTACTAAGGACTGTTGGAGATATAACTCCATCGATGACGTCCTTCAACAGTTTTGAATAATGTTTGTTTCAGTGTTAGGATCTCCAAATTAGACAGTCTCCATGAATAAATCCTCTCTTTCTAATTTTCTTTTAATCTCCTAAAAACAGAATAACTTATCAGAAATTGACACTTTAGTTACAATTGTTATTGTAGAAATTACCAATTTATACAATATGACCAATTTTATACAGTTTATAAGTTATTCTAGTAATTATGAAGAAGGCATAACAATCCATTCTGTTTGTCCCCCCCCCCCATTATTCATCACTCTAACCAGGATTAATTGAAAAATTCAAAATATATCTTGTTGATCAGTCAAAATATGTGGTTTGACTCCATTCTCATGATGCTTGCATTTTATGTCTTGACAGAAATGCAGTCTCCCATACCAATGTGCCACTGTCTCATCAAGGGACAAGTGCAGACACTGTAGGACCAGTAGAAATAAATTTCATTAGGCATAGCCTTAATGAAACTTATCAGGCAAAACAAGTTATCAGTCTTCCAAAAGCCCTGAAGTCAATTCAGTTTGAAAGTTCCAGTGCGAAACAACAGTTAAAATTACGATTTCCATTCTCATCAATTTGATGAAATAGTCCAGGAACAGAGGTATCCATTGTAATGACAATATTTACAAACTAATAAAAACAAAGAGAACAAAAAACAATTAGAAAATATATACACACAATAAACAGCTGTAACTCAGAAGAAAAATCACCAGAAATCCTATTTGAGTTCAGACTAAAATTTAGCAAAGTAAAGTTTGTTTCAAATGAATGGACAAGTCATACTGAAAAATTGTACAATTCTTGAATTTTGTAGTCCATTACGTTCGGTGAAACTTAATTATAATTTTTTATTAGTTTATGACTATCCGAACTTATTTTGTAAATTTGTAAAAACTTACTGGGACAGAACATATTTGATCTCAGTTGTGATCTTCATCAGTGTCTCATTTAAAGTTCGGATAGTCATAAACTAATATAAAAGTGATAATTGTACAATGTTTGTTGCTGTAGGAAGCAGTACAAGATATTGATGTTTGGCCATGACAGGAAGCAGGCATACTACCTGCACTGAATGCGTTAACTCCTTGACTCTTGTCTATGTTTGGTATTTAATTGATAGATAGTATTGGATGGGTTCAGATTTATAACAAGTAAACGTTATAAAACAAAAATATTTTCAGAGACTTTTATAAGGAATAACTACTGTTTCTGAATCAATGGGACTGTTGCCATAAACCCTATTTAATGATTTACAAGGGTTTTTGTACTAACCTAGAATTAATGAAAGTTTGTTAACAATACAAAGCAGGAACATTAACAGAGAGAGTAAGATAGAGATATTTTCTAATAGTAGAAATGATGTTATTTCCACGGATTCTAAACAAGAAGATACCTTTATGATAAATTATTGAGTTACATCCCCATTAAAATGAGGAAGATTCATTCTAGGCTGAAAAGTATGGGCTTGAGTTTCTATTGTTGGCATTTTGCCAAATATAACAGCAGGTATAGATCTTTCTAAAATATTTTCAGATAGTGTTAGCCTCATTAACCCATTCAATGCATGTGACCCACTAGTTGAGTCCACCCAAACTACGTAGTTTTTATGTAATCAATCAGTTTTTGCTAATAAGCAAGATTTATTCTCTTAATGTTGCTTCTAATACTTTCATAGAAATTACCAGGTAGGTAATTAGTTTTGTACAGCTTTATTTAAGCTTCCAAACAGGGAAGTCCATTTCTGGGAATTGTTGCCCCAAGTCAAAAGATAAAGTCTAATACAGAACAATAACACAACACTTTTTTCACTAAACAGTATTTAAAAAAAATTTAAATTACGTTTTAAAATTAATTATATTTGTTGATTCCATC
Source organism: Prosapia bicincta (assembly GCA_036971475.1). Classification (NCBI taxonomy): domain Eukaryota; kingdom Metazoa; phylum Arthropoda; class Insecta; order Hemiptera; family Cercopidae; genus Prosapia; species Prosapia bicincta. The sequence continues at coordinate 156,430,694 of JBAIZL010000002.1, forward strand.
TTCACGTGAGCTACTAGTTTTCACTAAACACTTGTAAGTATTTACAAACTTGCCTATAGTAGCACAAATATTTCTGATATGATGCACGACAAAGGAGAACCCATTACTAATCCATCTTCTTGTTTATAAATTTTGTTGTTATAACCAAAATAATTTTGATTTAATATTGTTTTAATTACATTAATTATTTTAAGAATTTCTTTTTTATCTTGTGTACTTAATAATAATTTATTTTTTATTATGTCATATGTTTCATTTAAAGGGATATTTGTGTACATATCTTTTATACCAAATGATATTAATTTAATGTCTTCATCTACTTTTATATCTTTTATTTATTTTTTTTATTATTTTTTTGTCATGCATCATATATAAATTATGAACCTTTCATTACTAAATATTATGTTATTCTTTTAACTTTGATGATTTCATCCTTATATTATTTTATAATAATTGGGTGCCAGTTTACCTAATGTTCTATTTATTTACCTGTCATTTAATTATCTTACCTTACAACTATTACCTATCTTAACCACTTTTATCTTCACTCCTTTCTTTATAAAATGACAAAATATTAAATAATTACAGCAGTAAACGAAGAAAACATGGTAACAATTTCTAAATATTTAACTATTAATATTACATTGATTTAAATATCAAATCAACGTAGTTGAATTTATCACCTTAAGTATAACCTTTATAATTAATTTTATTATTAATCCAACAGAAAACTCTTATTTAAGTAAACAATATATGATGTATATTTATTAAAATTTTATTTAAGTTTCCTATGTTCTGTAGTTCGATGCTTATTCTTATTAAAACACTTGTAAATATTTTATAAACTTGTCTATAGTAGCATTTACTTTTTTAAAGTTTATAAAATATTTACAAGTGTTTTAGTGAAAGCTATTAACTCATGTGAAGATGAAATCAACAAATATGCTTATTCTTCTTTGGCACACTACATTGAAGCTAGTATTCTGTAGCCTGGCTCAAAGATACTATCCTTAATACTTGTAAAAATGTATACCTTTTTCTTTATAATTTACCACTTATTCAAAACTTTTTTTTATGTATCAAACAACTCAGCTTGAGATTAAAAAAAATATTTACATCACCACAACACTTTCTTTTATTTCGTATGATCCTGATTCAACTGCACTGTTATCACCTTTTTCGGTTGAAGGAAGAATACCACCTTTTTCGGTAGAGGGAAGACTACCTCGGTTTCCTGCACTTAAGTCTCTCTAGCTCGTCTTTCCCCTTCCCAATAAATTTTCTAACCAATAAGAACAGAAGTTTTAGCTTCTATGAATCAAATTCGAAATTTTTAATGCAAAAGTTTGAAGTAAACCGCCTTTAAATTATTATTTTTTTTAAAGGTGAATGTGACACATCTGCCGATTTCTCCTGTATCTCTTTAGTTTCTTAATCATAACAAAATAAACTCTATTCTAGTTCTTTACGTGTCCTTTACAAAATTTCTTATTTTCGTAACTAATTGCAGATTTCAACTTCTATTATCTTTTACTTCTTTGTTTAAAAATAACTCAACTTTTACTTATCTTGGATTTTAAATGTAAAAACATGTTTATATAATAACATTAACCTTTTCCTTCATGCAGAAGCTGCCCCATTAAATCAACACAATCGAGTCTTTGACAACCTACCTCCAGTTTTTCTAAACCTTGTTGACCAGGTGAAACCAAAGTCGCAGGCTATGGATATTGAACTCAGGAAAGCAACATTAATGACCATCAACGAACGATTCCCTGAAAGTGACTGGCTTCATATTTACACAGATGGATCTTCAAACCCTTCAAGTGGAGAAACTGGAACAGGATATTTTTCAAAATTATTTCAGGGCTCGGTAGCTGTGGGCCTCTGCTGCAGCAATTTTGATGGTGAGGTTGTGGCCATAGGAGAAGCAGCATCATGCGTCATGCGACTTTCGCCGCGGCAGGTTGTATTCCTGATTGATTCACAATCAGCTATTTTGGCAGTTTCCTCTAACACACCAACTGACTGCACCTTGACAGTGTCGTGCAGAGAAAAAATGCAACTATGCCAAGAGGCAGGCTTCAGAATTGCGCTCCAATGGATTCCCAGCCACGTTGGCACAACAGGGAACGAAAAAGCTGACAACCTCGCCAAGAGTGGGTGCCGTCTACCACAGCCACAAATCAAAATATCACTGGGCTCTGCTTACACCAGGATCCACGCAGCAGCCAAGACGTACTTGAAAACATCACAAGAAAACCTGGCTGTTGGAAAGAGATGGCAAGAACTTTGCACCAACCCCATTCCAAAAAACCTGCCTCGACCTACCAGTGTTGCGCTGTTCCGTCTAACCACGGGACACGACTACCTTCAGGCGCACCTTCATCGCATTGGGCTAGCAGACACGGATCGGTGCCCCTTGTGCCAAACAGGAAAGATGGATGGAGACCACCTTCCTGCCTGCCCACAGCTCGAAGCATACAATAGCGACCCAAAAACCAGACTCTCCAAGCTCTACTGGTCTGCACGGTGCCAAATGGTCGAGTTACCAAGGGCAGGCGTTGGATAAAGTAAAGTAAGTACATTACCCTTAAAATTCTCTCAAAATCACCTAATGTAGTTTCCAAGCCAAATAACCATTGTCTTAGGAATTAATACACTGTGATTTTCAATAAAAATATTGATTCAGTTGCTGAATTTAGGGATATGTCTAAAAATCTCTGTGTTTCTTTATGAATGATTTTCGGTCCATGCATTACAGTTCTCAATGTTTTTAATATTAAAGAAACCCTGTTTGTTTTATTGTTCTTATTGAGGAATGAAATTTAAAAAATTCTAATCAGAAATTCAATGGTTAAATGGTTAAATTAGTTAGCAAAAGGCAGAATGTGAAAGACCTGTGTAGGTTAACACAGTCTGCCTTAGCTTGCCCCTGCACATTTAGTAAGTGTAAGCTTGTGCTAAGTTAGTTTTGACAAGTGGTATTTACATGTAAAGGCATTAAGTCAAGAAATAAACGCATATTAATGACTCATTCTGTTTTATTGCACATGAGTTTGACCTAGCCTAACAACTGAGCTAACACACTTTTTATATACAACTATAGTTTTAAGTAACACTGTACATTAATATGATGATGAGTATCTATAGTAAGCAGGAAATACTCTGCAGCCAGTTAGTCTGAGAAACTGACTCCCAGACTAACAGTATTATTATTACAGGTACTTATTTATTTTCAACTTTAAAAAGACAAATTTAGATATTCACATTTAAATTACGGTAAGTTTTTCATTGTTATTGAAATAACAAACTATGTTGGCAAAAAAAGGATAGAAACTGAGCAGAGAATTTCCGCATTTAAACATTTACTAACAACAAAATATTAAATAAGTCTACCTTATTTTTTCATCTAAAATTACTAACAAATAACAAGAAATAAAATTTACAATGTGCGTAAACATTGATAAAATATTTGGAAAAAAAACAATTACAAAAATATGATTCTAAAATAATTATTCAACCTACTAAGTGCCAGATTCAGTGGGGATAAGGAAAGGGACGTTACAGTACAAGGTTTTAAATCCCCACCGCTCTTCACTTACACTCATGTACGAGAAGTAAAAAATATAAAATACGTTAGTTCTCAACACATTATACATTATAGACATTTATAATTTTCTAAGATACATTTTAAGGTACACAGATGATATGTATAGTTTCAATATAAGGACAACAATATCTATATTTACAGCTTATGATAAAAAATTATAAGCATAATCATAAAATAAACAGAAACAAAATGAAGTTAATCAAAGGTTAATCCATAGGTAGCCAATAACATTACAATTATATACAGAAGTAATATTGAGAATGAAAGGTAAAAAATAAAAAAAAATTAATTGAAGCTGTTTCATTTGAAATTATGGAAATTTCAAGTTGACTATAACAGTAACATATAACGTAAAAACAACCTATGGTTTTGTTTTCAAGTCTCTGCAGCTTAATCAATTATTTATTTAGTACAACAGAAGGACATATATTCAAGATGGGTCTTTATCTCATTCAGGTAGGTCTTCATGTCAAAATATGTGTTTCCAGCTTAAAATCTATTGAGAGGTTGTTTGAACCCAGATATGAGTAAATTTTTAAACTGCATCTACAGTTTTATTATTACAGCTATTTGCGTAAATGTAATTCCTTTTATATTGTGTTATAAGTTGATTGTTAAATGTAAAAGAACGTAATCTATTCAAGAGGTGTGAAATCACAACCTTCCAATATACGCAGCTGTTCCATGTTCCACTTTGGTAGTAAGATCATTTAGAAAAACCATAATCAAAGACTAGTATTACCTTTTAGGTCTTTTGATCATGCCTATCCTATGATATAATTTGGTATATAGCTTTTTAAAAAAGGCTGGTGTTTAAGAATGGTCTTCTCTTCTCTTTTTGGTTATATATTTACGCATGTTTCATGTTAAAATTTAGTGGTGAAGTTATTTAAAAAAGGCTTTATCCAAGAGGGATTTTACTCTGATTTTTTTGTTGTATTCTACATGTTACCATGTGGTATAGTTTTTTTTTTTTTTTAGCAAAGCTGTTATTCAAGAATGATTAAGTACTGTTTTTGTTATGTATTCCCATCCATGTATAACCTACCTACATTCTAAATTGGTTTACTTTTTTAGAAGAACTGCTCACCAATCAATAGTGATTTTATCATCCCTTTTTGGTCATATATTCATGTATCAACCATATGCAATTTGGTGTAGGTATTTTAAAAAAGCTGCTAATCAAAAGTGGTTTTACCTCACATTTTTTGTTATGTTCTAATTTAACGTTGTACTCTTTCACAAACACTACTGTTTAAGTAGAAGTTTTATTTACCCTTTTAGATTAAACTATAATTAAAAATTACTTGACTAATCACAAAATTATATCTTACCTTTTCTTTCTCAGTTATTTTACTACACTCCGCACAATTATTCTTGGCCGTTAAAACTAAAGGCCAAACGTCTATTTATGAAAGATCTAAAGTTGTGAACCAAGTTATTCCGCATATTACCTGTCTATTGTTAACTATAAAAGTCTTAACATCTATTGAAGAATTTATCACACCATTCTCTATATTGTATCATGCCTTCCACAAATCTGTTGATTGTTAATAGTAAAAGAGTAGCATCTATGCAGGAAAAATTTTATCACACGATTTTGGTCATCCTGTCTGCCCCTTATAAATACAGTTTTATTGTTAACTATAAAAGTCAAGCACCTACTATTGAGGAAAGGTTTTTAAATGTTTTTTTAAATATCATATCATGTCTTCTCTTTAATACCCCTGCCATTATTAACTGTAGCAGAACGGTATCTTTTACTAATGGTGTTGTAACAACTATAAGGTAAGTTCCTAATGTTACTAACTGTTCTATTGCTGTTGTAGAGTGACTCACAAAATGTTTTATTCAGCTATAAGGTTACTTCTTTACCTTAATAAACTTTTGTTTGCTGTAGAGAAATATTTTCATTGATAACATTTTTTCATCATTGTTTCATTCCTTTAATTCAGTCAAATGGTACTAATAATTCAACCACTATTGCAGAATGACACCTAATCACAAAATATGTTATGATTGCTCTAAAGTTAGTGTGTCATATAAGTCTCTAATTATGAGTTGTTTGTTGACTGAAGTAATTTATCATTTATTCAATCATTATTTATCTATTATTCAGCCTCTCCAACTTTATCTATTGCTTCATTATAGTAGAATTTTAATGATTCAAAGAATCATTTAATCTTACTTCAGAATTTTTTAGTATCTTTTCTACATTACTAATTTTTTATTGTTGCTGGTAAAATATCATCGAATTTTTTTCTGTTTGAAGATTAATTCTTCACTATACAAGTTTCTTCTTCATTGTCACAGAATGGATTTTAGTAATGTCTTACTAACCCTAATAGTTTTGTAATATTTATCCCATGTAACTAAGGGTTAACTCAGAGTATTTATTATTTATTCAAGAATTTTTTAAATAATGTTTTCAGGATGTTTCTATATTTTAAAATGCCATTATTTGTTGTTAATTTACTGCAGTAGATTCAACATCTATTCAAGAAGTGTTGAATTACAACTTAGTGAATATTGCTAGTCTATCTCACTTTTCTAGTTGCCCATTATAGCAGATTGTTTGGTTCAAATGATGCTCAACCCCAGCTGTTAAAAAATCTTTCTATAATTAAAATATGTAATGAAAATCAATTTCATTACTGAAACTGAGTTATAAACAATTGATTTATTCATACTCGGTGTTTATAAATTGTTGTTCTTAAACTTTTGCACGACTCATTAACTTAATCAAGTGGTCAATAACGGTTAATAAATTTTACACAACAAGAGCATCTATTTAAGAAATGGTTTTGAAAAATTTTAAGATTTTTTGGATGTCTTCGACATATCTAGTTGTTTGTTTATTGTAACCTTACAACATCCATTCAAGAAAACGTTTATCATTGTTTCTGAATATTGGTTAATGATGATTTTATGTTTTTATTGGATGTATTAATGGGATCTGTTTTGTATGGTCGAGTTACTAGAAAACAATTTTTGCTTTCTATTGGAATATAATGAAATATTATTTTTATCGGTTTTAAAAGATATTTTGAGTTTGAAGATATATGTAAAGAATGGTTTTAAAATATTAACGAGTTTAAATAGTTATAAAACATTAAAATATAGTTTATTTAAAGAGATTTTAAACTAATTTGCTGATGTGCTGTATGTCACATTGTAGTGTATGGGCTATTTCCAGTCAGTTCGATGCCAATTATTGCTACATTAAGGACTTTTATTTCCTTCACTACATGGTCACTCAAATGATGGCTACATAAAATATCGATATTGATCATGGCGTCGTGTAAAATATTTCACATAGTTTGTCAAAAATAAACTACTTCATATATATCACATATCAAATTTTCTATGCATAGCGTGTCAAGTACATAAAGTCAGTCAAGAAAAGTATGTCAAAAATATACTAAATTTTGTGTCAGATATTGACTATTTCTATAAATAATTTTTAATATGTATTTGTATAGCTGAAATTACCTATAAATATTGTCAGTTCCTGTATGTCAAGGAAAGCCTATATTATAAAGTATATTAAGTCAAGTATAAAGGATATGCTATTAGTCAAGTGTAAAATTCCTGATGTATGAAGAATATTATTTCAGAATTACTAAATGAAGGCTCTATCATATATTTCGTGAACTTATGAATCACGACACAGACACACACATTCATACACTGACAAGTTATATTGATAATATCATTTCCTAATTAACAATTTTTAACTACAGTCATAACAAATTTAGTAAAATTTAAAATATATAAATAACAAATTAAATACACAAAAATACAATAATGTAGTCTTAAATACTAATGTAAGATAGCTTGCATGAATAAACATGTATCTAAGAAGCCACAAACATTTCAACATGTAATAACACTAATAATGTTAGTTACTGGTTTAGGCCAATATATGATATGTATTCTGTTTTAAAAAGTACAGTAGCTTCCACTATATCGACAGTAAGGGAACAATACGTTACTTTTCGCTTGATTCCATCCATTTATGTCAAATACAATGTAAGTGTGACATCCAGTGGGCCTACATCTGCACATTGTAATTTTAAAAAGCAAACAGCTTTTTCATACCTATAATTACTTGTATTTTTGTTTTAAAATATAAATTAATAAAGTTATAAGAACATTAGTAATATAGAAGCTCTTTAATAATATATATATATGGACGATGCAGAGAATTCCTTCAGAAATACTATCTAACCCTTTAATCACAAGTAGGGAACAAAAATGTTAAAAAGTTTTTCCCAAGTTCAATTTAAGAAAAGAGCAATTTAGAATGAAAAAATGTATCTAAACTGAACGAAGTGTGACAGTATAAAACAAAAATGTCGGCTATTTTAGGATGTTTGTTTGTCATTTTATGAACACATAAACAATCTGTGTTTGTACAATAATGTGTTTCACTAAGACTAAGACACATCAGGTAATATCTAGATTTAAAAATAACACAATTATAAATGTAGTAACAACTATAGTATAGGAAATAGCAAAATTCTTGCATATACTGTTTAATCTGATGTGAAATAATACTCTTCTTACAGTGATGTCTGGCCCTTGCGGAGCCCAACATCTGTAGGGTTTATTGCGCTGTTACGACCACCTCCTCCACCTCCGCCTCCAGACCTCCGTCGCATCTCTGCCAGGTCCAGTGCTGGGTCATCCTCATCGGTCTCCAGAGCCGGGTTGATTCGACCGTTCATCTCATCTTTACCCACTAATGTTGCAGCACCATACAGCCTCCCCATAGCACCTGATGTCATCACAGACATTTGTTCTCCCTCAGATGGTTCACCAACATGTACGATGTCTTCAGGGATATTTACAACACAACGGAACCAGTCGTAACCAGGAGCTAAAGTGCCCGATTCAAACAAATACCTAAAGCAAAACATTTATTTTAAAAAAGCAAATTGAATGTGCTAAACCTATCTCACCTAAAAAAAGCATGATTAGAACAAGATCACAACAATGCATTAGGCTACTAAAGATTTATATCTAATTAAAGTAAATCTGGGCGATGAAAAAAGGCAAGTTATAGACCACGTGAGTGCATGAAGAAGACGTTGATCTTCTAGTGGCCAAATAGAGTATTTGATTCTATTATAAATACTCCTCTAGAATTTGTGATATGATTATAAACTCAGTGGTGTCATTGAAATAAAAGATTACTTAACATTATGTTATTATTTATCCTCTAGAATTTGTTAATGGATTATTCCGATGATGATTCAGAATTAATAAGATGACATAACGTTGGGTTATTATTTATACTTTAGAATTTGTTAAAGGGTTTTGAACCAGATGGTGTCTCAGAAATGTATAGATGAATGCTATGCTATTATTTATCACATAGAATTTGTTGAAAGATTATAAATCTGAAGCTGTCATGAAAATTTTAAAAAAAATACATAAGGTTCAACTTTTATGACTCAAGTCCATAAAAATGTCCAGACTATGTCTCAGTATGAAAAAAACTTTAAATCATTTTAAAGGAAACACACACAATACAATGTCTGTTGCTTTAAAGTACTGAAGTCTGCTTTAAAAATCCCCAGAGTAGGTGTCAATAAGAAGAAATTTGTGTTCTTTTATGGGGTTGAAAATAAAACAGTGTATTGTGGTAGTCTCATAGAATATTTCAATTCAATAGCAACCCTTACACTCTATGAGAGTTTGCCCAGAGAGTTTTGCAAATTGTACTGAATTTAACATAAATTACAGGACTATGTGGTATTCATACTTACTTGGTCAGCCAAGAAACAAAGGCAAGTGTTACAAGTGATATAATCATTGCCATTGTCCTGAACGGAAACAGCTGCTTTTCTCCGTCCCATCCGGGATAGTGTATAAAAGCAGGAACTCCTAACTGAGGCTCTCCTCCAGACAGTCGGACAACAAAAGCAATGATGTAAGCTGACAATGATCCATACGTGTTGCAGTGGTGCTTGAAATGGACAACCATCAACAGTTGTGGGAAAAGGATGACATATACGAGATCTGAGCACAATGACCTATCAAAGTAAATAGATCATTATTTACTCTTCCTGAACTGAGGTACTTGCTAGAAATTAACTAAATACATTAAATAATTTTTTTAGTTACTAAAACCAGAAGTTTTTACTTACAACTTTTTTAAAAAAATGTTTAAACTTGCCTATAGTAGCACTTACTTTTTTTTTGTGTTGAGGACGGCCGTTTCGGGAGATGTGTCCCTTTGTCAACTCAGACCGTAACTGATCTCAAGGTTTACGTAGGTTAGGGTGGGGGTGGGATATTTTGGTGGTGTGGGTGTATTTTGTCTGTATTAGGAGTTATGATGTCAAAAAGTGCGTGTGAGTTGTAATGTAATTGTGTATTGAGTATGTGTGTAGGGTGTAGTTTGAAGTGCCTATATATTTCGTATTGTTCGGTTGTGTAGCGTTGGTTATTTCTGTGTTGTTTATGAAGAATTTGTAAGTTGGATGTTATGTCTGTGTAGTCGTGTTTTGTGGAGTTGAGATGATCGGCGAAGTTTGATTGGTAGTTATTGTTTTTTAGTGCTTTTATATGTTCTTGGTAACGTGTGTGAAATGACCTCCTTGTCTGGCCTATGTAAAAACTGGGGCATGAACTGCAAGTTAGTTTGTAAACTCCAGTGGTGTTGTAAATGTCGTTGATTTTGCTGTTGGGTTTAAATTGTTTGTTGAGAGTGTTGTGTGTGGAGTAAGCTATTTTGTAGTTGTATTTTCGTAATGTGTTGGTTAGATTGTGGGTTTTGGATGATCTGTAAGGTATTGATAAGTATTTTATGGGATTGTCATCTTGTGTGTTTGTATTTGGGTTATTATGTTTATTTTTTAGGCGGTTGTATAATTTGTCTATCATAGTTGGGTTGTATCCGTTTGTTTGTGCTGTATATTTTATGGTGTTTAACTCCTGGTAGTGTTCATCTTTGTCTAGTGGTGTTTTAAGGAGGCGGTATATCATGGTATTGTAAGCAGCTAGTTTGTGTTGGTGTGGGTGGTTTGAGGAACTGTGTATGGTCGTATTAGTGCTGGTGGGTTTTCGGTATATGTTGAATTTATGTGTTTGTTTGTCTGTTCGTTTAATTGTGAGGTCTAAGAAGTTAAGGGAGTTTTGTTGTTCTGTTTCGATGGTGTATGTTAGTTTAGGGTGTATGGAATTTAGGTGTTTTAGAAATATGTGTGCTCTGCGTGTGTTGCCTTTATATAATGTTATGATGTCGTCGACATATCTGTACCAGTAAATTATGTTATCTGAGTATTTGTTGTTGTGTAAAATGTGGTTTTGTTCGATGTGGTGTATGAATATTTCTGCTAAGATGCTTGCTATAGGGGAGCCCATAGGTAGTCCATCTTTCTGGCTGTAGTATGTGTTATTGTAGGTGAAATAATTTTGAGAAGTGATTAATCTTGTGAGGTGGATGATTTCGTCAATGTGTGTATGTGGTGTATTTGTGTCTATTAGCATGCTTTTGAGGATGTCTATGGTTTCTGGAATGGGGATGTTTGTATATAGATTTGATATATCAAAAGAGACTAAGGTGGAATTGTGTGGAATATTTACGTTTTTGATTTTGTCTATTAGGTTTAGGCTATTTTATATGCTACAATGGTTATTAAATTTTATATGGTTTCGGATAGTTTTGTCGAGGAATTTGGCTAGAAGATGAGAAGGGGCGCTTGTATGGTTTATTAGTGGACGTATTGGGATGTCTGTTTTGTGAAGTTTGGGCAGGGCGTTTAGTTTGGGGGCTATTGGCTTTATTTGTTTTAGGTGCTTTTTGGTGTGGTGTGGGATTATAAGTTTTGTTTTGTTAATTGCTTCTTTGATTAGAGTGTTGTATTTTGTTGTTGGGTCTTCTTTTAGTGTAATGATGTTGTTATTTTGGATGAAACTGTGTACTTTTATGTTGTAGCTACTAAGATTAGCTACCTCAACATAAAAGTACACAGTTTCATCCAAAATAACAACATCATTACACTAAAAGAAGACCCAACAACAAAATACAACACTCTAATCAAAGAAGCAATTAACAAAACAAAACTTATAATCCCACACCACACAAAAAAGCACCTAAAACAAATAAAGCCAATAGCCCCCAAACTAAACGCCCTGCCCAAACTTCACAAAACAGACATCCCAATACGTCCACTAATAAACCATACAAGCGCCCCTTCTCATCTTCTAGCCAAATTCCTCGACAAAACTATCCGAAACCATATAAAATTTAATAACCATTGTAGCATATAAAATAGCCTAAACCTAATAGACAAAATCAAAAACGTAAATATTCCACACAATTCCACCTTAGTCTCTTTTGATATATCAAATCTATATACAAACATCCCCATTCCAGAAACCATAGACATCCTCAAAAGCATGCTAATAGACACAAATACACCACATACACACATTGACGAAATCATCCACCTCACAAGATTAATCACTTCTCAAAATTATTTCACCTACAATAACACATACTACAGCCAGAAAGATGGACTACCTATGGGCTCCCCTATAGCAAGCATCTTAGCAGAAATATTCATACACCACATCGAACAAAACCACATTTTACACAACAACAAATACTCAGATAACATAATTTACTGGTACAGATATGTCGACGACATCATAACATTATATAAAGGCAACACACGCAGAGCACACATATTTCTAAAACACCTAAATTCCATACACCCTAAACTAACATACACCATCGAAACAGAACAACAAAACTCCCTTAACTTCTTAGACCTCACAATTAAACGAACAGACAAACAAACACATAAATTCAACATATACCGAAAACCCACCAGCACTAATACGACCATACACAGTTCCTCAAACCACCCACACCAACACAAACTAGCTGCTTACAATACCATGATATACCGCCTCCTTAAAACACCACTAGACAAAGATGAACACTACCAGGAGTTAAACACCATAAAATATATAGCACAAACAAACGGATACAACCCAACTATGATAGACAAATTATACAACCGCCTAAAAAATAAACATAATAACCCAAATACAAACACACAAGATGACAATCCCATAAAATACTTATCAATACCTTACAGATCATCCAAAACCCACAATCTAACCAACACATTACGAAAATACAACTACAAAATAGCTTACTCCACACACAACACTCTCAACAAACAATTTAAACCCAACAGCAAAATCAACGACATTTACAACACCACTGGAGTTTACAAACTAACTTGCAGTTCATGCCCCAGTTTTTACATAGGCCAGACAAGGAGGTCATTTCACACACGTTACCAAGAACATATAAAAGCACTAAAAAACAATAACTACCAATCAAACTTCGCCGATCATCTCAACTCCACAAAACACGACTACACAGACATAACATCCAACTTACAAATTCTTCATAAACAACACAGAAATAACCAACGCTACACAACCGAACAATACGAAATATATAGGCACTTCAAACTACACCCTACACACATACTCAATACACAATTACATTACAACTCACACGCACTTTTTGACATCATAACTCCTAATACAGACAAAATACACCCACACCACCAAAATATCCCACCCCCACCCTAACCTACGTAAACCTTGAGATCAGTTACGGTCTGAGTTGACAAAGGGACACATCTCCCGAAACGGCCGTCCTCAACACAAAAAAAAAGTAAGTGCTACTATAGGCAAGTTTAAACATTTTTTTAAAAAAGTTGTAAGTGATTACTAGTAGCTCACGCGAAGATGGAATCAACAAATGTCAGAAGTTTTTGTTTAAATAAATAAAAAGGGGTCTACTGTGTGTTCAATTATTTAAAAAAACCATAAATTGTTTTTAAACAGGTTTTTAAAAACAACTAAAAAGTGAAAATAGTTTTCCTAAAATCGAAACACTAGTATAAGTCTGCACAAATATGCTTTTACGGATTGTTCTAATATTTTAATATTAGAGAATTTCATAGTTTTAATACTGAATTTTACTTCTAATAGAAATGAAAATACTTATAGCATTCAAAACAAAAAAACATGGGCGTATGTATATGTAATAATTTGATGCGTAATCAATGATACTCCCTTCAATTCCCACAAACAATTATTTATGCCTGTACCTCAGGCTTTTATTTTAAATTTTATAACTATTTCCATATCGATTAAAATCACTACTTAACTTAAAAGTATTAAAACTCACTCAATAATAAAATATTAGAACAATAATTTTGGGCTCATGAATCACCATTGATATAGGAAAAATGTTTTATAGGTTCTAGTTTTTTTTAAAAATGGGTTGAGAATATTTCTTTTTGTAATAACATTCTAGGTTTCTGCTAGATTGTGCATTAATTATAAAACTAAAAATTTTAATATATTTTTGAACTTTTTAGTTATGTATGAAAATGATCTGTCTCAGTAAGGTTTTACAAATTTACAAAATTTAAAGTCCTGATGGTCATAAACTAATGTTAAAGTGAAATAATGAATAAATAATAAAATATATGTATATGTATATGTATATATATATATATATATATATATATATATATATATAGATTTTTTGGACTAGGAGACTGACAGACTTACCTTGGTAAGAGTCCACACTGTAGTCTTGAAATAGAAACACATAAAAGCACTTAAACAATGATATATTTCAACCACACGGTGGTCTTTGTCAATCGAAGAGAAAACACAAAAAGAAATATGAAAGAATGAAATAAAATAAATATAAGTTGTAATCACAGATTGTGTAGAGTAGAAATCAGATGTCACAGATTAAAGATATATATATATATATATATATATATATATATATATATATATATATATATATATAAAGTTTCCATGAGCATATGAGTGACTATAGTTTATATAAGTCTTTCAGGGGAAAAGAGATAAGGCTATTAGGAAAAAATTAAAAAAAAAAACATTTGCATACGATGGTGCCATTCTGGTGCCCATTGCTGTTCCCTTTATTTGAAGGTAGTTCCTTCCCTCAAACTGAAAGTTGTTCTTCTCGAGGATGAACCTGGTCAGGTTCACAAGAAAAGGTGTAGTGGGAGAAGGCTTGCCTGGGCGTTTGTTTAGAAAATTCTCTATTGCAGATAGGCCGTGTGCATGAGGGATGTTGGTATAGAGAGAGAGGTGACATCTATGGTGACCAAAATAGTTACCGGGGGTAGAGGTACAGATATTTGTGAGAGTCGATCTATGAAATGATTGGAAATCTGTACATGGGATTGTTGGAAGAAAGTTTTCTAAAGACACAAACGCACCAGCCATTATGTTGGTATAGATATATAGATGACATCTTCTTAATTTGGACACAGGGTGCTTCAACACTTGAGGCATTTTTAGACAGCCTGACACAATTCTCCACACTTCAATTTACCTGGGAGAAATCTACATCAGCCATCACTTTTTTGGATGTAGAGGTAACACTCCAGAATGGAAATATCAACACAGGAATTCACATCAAACCGACAAACCACCTACAATATCTCCATTTCGACAGCAACCACCCAATAAACATAAAACGATCCATTCCATACAGTCAAGCAATCAGGGGCAAGAGAATCTGTTCGAATGGTAGGGAATTGGAAGATTTTAATAGAAAGATATCAACAGCCTTCCAGAGAAGAGGATACCCAAAAAAACTCATTGAAAACCAAATTCATTCAGCACAATCCTCGGTTCTCCATAAACCACAAACAGAACAAAATAAACTGTCTTTAATAACAGACTACCATCCTGGTCTACATAAACTCAACAAGATATTGAGAGATGGCTTCAAAATTCTTCAAGCTTCCGTCCACACCAAAAATCTTTTCACCGATCCACCGCAAATTTGGTACAAGCAACCTCCCAACTTGAAAAACATCCTAGTATATCCTAAACTACCAGACCCTGATGCAGAGAAACCACACAAACTACCTCATGGCTCCTTCCCATGCAATAGACCTAGATGCAAGACGTGTCCAATCCACCCGTCAGCAAATAGTTTCAACAGCCAAACAACAAAAATTGTCTTCAAAATACAGGGTCATCATAAATGTACATCGAAAAATGTCATATACCAGCTACAATGTAAACTTTGCTCAGCACAGTACATAGGCCTGACCACGGATGGTCTGAATATCAGAATGAATGGCCACAGACATGATGTTAAAATTATGAATATGGATAGACCAACAGCTCAACATGCTGCGAGTCACAACATCACAACTTTTGATGACTGCTATACCACAAAAATAATTAAATCACTCCCCCCTGATTGCAATCCCTCAGAACTGAGAAGGTGGGAACTATCATACCAGTGGTATACCAAGGCCAGAGAATCCCCTAACCTCAACATCAAATAAATCCATTCATTTTTTTTTCTTTCTTTTTTCCTAATAGCCTTATCTCTTTTCCCCTAACAGACTTATATAAACTATAATCACTCATATGCTCATGGAAACAATATATATATATATATATATATATCTTTAATCTGAGCATCTGTGACATCTCATTTCTACTCTACCCAATCTGTGATTACAACTTATATTTATTTTATTTCATTCTCTCATATTTCTTTTTGTGTTTTCTCTTCGATTGACAAAGACCACTGTGTGGTTGAAATATATCATTGTTTAAGTGCTTTTATGTGTTTCTATTTCAAGACTACAGTGTGGACTCTTACCAAGGTAAGTCTGTCAGTCTCCTAGTCCAAAAAATCTAAATAATCTTTACCAACCAAAACAAACCTAAAAATGTATATATATATATATATATATATATATATAAATTTATACATATAAGTGTCAATGGGACACAACTCCTCAACAAATATAAGTAAGTGCTACTATAGGCAAGTTGTAAAATATTTACACGTGTTTTAGTGAAAACTAGTAGCTCAAGTGAAGATGGAATCAACAAAAAAGCATTGTTCAAAGTTTCAATTCTCTAAGACATCAGTAAGTTAATTTCAATTGAAAATATGTACCGTACAAGAAAGCCAGTTAATAAAAACCCAATAATCAAATGTTATTGCTTTTAATATTATTTGCGCAGTCCTAAGTTATGCTAAATGTTTCAAGTCTCTATGACATTGGTTAGTTTAAATTTGATTGCAAATTTTGAATCATACATGAAAGAGAGATAATAAAAACATTTAAATAACATTGGGCAGAGCAGAGTATATACTCAACAGAGAATTACTTTAAGAGTTATTAATACCAAGCAAAGGCTTTTAAAATATTAATTAAATAAGAATAAATCCTTTTTTGTACACCCTGAATATAGTAAACATTATACTTAATTTTTGTGCAAGTGGACTAAATCTATTTCAATGATGTATTCATTTAACATTAAAAATGAGAATAGGCTATACTTTGTAATAGTGTGTTTGCAAGTCCTGTCTTTTATAACCAACACCTACAAGCATGTAAGAAACTCTTTTCAATTCTTCATATTAGTTCACATTCTCTTTATTTACACACACACGCACACGCACACACACACACACACCCACACGCACACACACATTGTTCAAATTTTCAACCGTTAATAAAATACTTTTTATTCAGCCATTCAAGTTCTAATACATTTTGTAAAACTTGCAATGGATGACATTTGATTGTTAATACAATTTTAAAAATAACAATTCATTAATGAAATTTAATAATGAATTAATTTTAGTTTAATATTGGAGAAAAACTTTTCACAAAAGGGGCAACGTATGTAATACAGTTATTTCATCTCATTTAGCTTAAAATAAGTGGTAACATATGATTTTATAAAACCGCTGATTTTATGTTATAAGTTGTGTGGTAGAACAGCTGTTTTAGAGCATTGGTTATGGTACTTAATTTATATTAATTGCAATTAAATAATTAAAAGTAACTAAATTTCTTTGAAGTAGGAATTTTGTTTGAACAATTTTTTGTTTATATTACTTGCTGAAATAATAAATTGGGTAAAAAAGTATAATACTATATTGATTTATTTTTAAGGAATTTGTACTCACCACAAACCATAAATTGAAGGAATAGTGAGTGCCATAATGGTAGACAAAATGCCGACAACAAAAATAGCTACTCGCATTACCCAAATGATTTCCATTTCTGATGCCTGAGAAAAGGTAAAAATATATGTTATACACTACAGTAAACTATTTCAGGAGATATAGCAAATATATTTAAAGTTACTGAAAAATACAAGGAAAATTGAACACAAATATAGATAAATACTCATAATTGTAAGTAATGGATTTAAATGCTAATTCTAACAATCTCAAGAGACATTTAAAATAGACTAGCCTCATATATGCTTGAGAAATCTACACAAAAAATGGTGTAAAAATAAAAAAACTATGTACAATTTAGGTTACTTGAATAGCTTCTTGAATATAATTTTAACTATTTTTCATTAATTTTCAATATTTTTCCAAAGAACAACTTTTAAAAATTTTGAATTTGATGACTACATGGAAGTTTAATCATTAAAATATTTTCTAGAAAGTTAGAAATCTTTTTAAGGTTAAAATATTCGTAATTTTTGTGTTGTAAATCTTGATGATTTTACCATATATACTTATTGATATCACTTGGCAAAAACCGGTACTTAATGATATTTTTCAGCATAAGTGTTTCACACTATATGAGAGCATTGTTCAATGCTGTGAGTACAGACAATACTCACATCATTGAACAATGCACTGATCTAATGCGAAATTAGTCTGTTTAAAAGTATCAGTAAGTAGTGGTTTTTTGGCAAGTGATATCAATAAGTATATGTTAAAATATTGTGACAATTTTAAGCAAATATCTCTCTGGTGGTTTTACTGTAAAATAAAACAATATTCTTTATAATTTAAGGTCACAGCTATTATAACCATTATCATCTAAACATACAATCATCCTAAAAACAATTATGATGGTGAATAAGATATGAGAGTAACAAAAGAGATCCACTTCTTATCCCAAATTTAAAGCAAAGGAAAACAATCAGTTGACTTTCTATTGCTCTAATTGTCTGTCACAAATCTTTTGTTCCAAAGTATGTGAGCATTTGAAATCAGCTAAATGGTTAACAAAGTTATTGTAAAACGAAATATCAAAATTTTACTTTTTTTATTACATGTTGAAAATGACTTTTACAAATATTTCTAACATATCAGGTGAGTTATTAAATAAAGCTTCAGATTTATCATAAAACCAGAGAAATATCCTGTTAATATAAGTTTTCTGGGGGTTTCGAATTGAAAGTATTAAACCAATCAAGTTTATCTTCTTTAAAAAGTTCTCAATAAATATTTTGACAAAGTTTTATTAAATATGTTGAAAATCAGAATAGTAAATGAAAAAACTGTTTTTATTATAATTTTTTTTTTTAAAGCATAGATGATGATTTTGTAAACTTAGATAAGATAATGATGTTAGTAGACCACAAAAGTCTACAAAATGGTAAATAGAAACTTGACCACTAAATATATCAGGGGCTTAAAAAACTATTAAATAAAGGAATCAATAATTCAATTTCTAGTAGTGAAATATACTATTTTAATCAGCATAAAGTTAATGCTATTTTTATTCACAGTTTTTTAATACTGTTTGATTAATATTATTTTTAGTTCTATAAACAATAACATTTTTTAATATTAATTTTACAAATGAACAAAAATAGAAATCAATAGGTAGTACTGAATTCTGTACTAACCTTTTGCCTGAAAATTAATCTGTAGACATTTCTGGCAAACATAGAACTGGCTGACAGAATGCTGGAATCTGCTGATGACATGACGGCTGCCGACACTGCGCCTAATCCAAAGAAAGACACAAAGTCTGGTGTAAGGTGTTGAAGAACCATTGGCAGGATCATGCTGGTCTCTTCTGCAGTCAGAGGATAAGGACCTGAATATTCTGTCTGGTTCCAGGCTAAACAACAAAAAATGAGTGCATTTTTAATCACATGCAACATAAATGCTTTTTTTTAAACTAACTATATATATATATATATATATATATATATATATATATATATATATATATTGTAACATTTATAGAATGGGCTATATAATGTTCTTTAAGAATTGGAAAAATATATTAGAAATAACTCACACAAAATTTAAAAAGAAATTCATTAAAAGATTGATGAGATTAAATAGAAACTAATTTTAGGTAAAAGCCTAGAAAGGTTATAAAACGGTTGTAACATATAAAAAAGATATTTGAACTGTAAATACATAAAGAAATTTGTTGTATCAAATAAAATTTAAAACAAGATAATCTAATAATAATTATATTCAAACAAAATTGTAAATATTAGTAACATAGGGCATAAGTAATTACTTGAAGGAGAAAGTGAAATACGATTGTAAACAATGAGATTAGAAAGGTTATGTTTCTATGAATTCGGCTCAAAACACACACAATTCAAAATATTACAAGAGTAAAACACAAAGACACTTCACACACTAATAATATTAATTAAATAAACACTGGAAGGTTTGTTAAGGATCGGAAAATTGAAACAGTAAGTTTCAACTAAAGTTTAACCAAATTAAAACGCCATTGTAAACAATCGCGTTATTGCATCAGCTGTAAAAACAGAGGTGAAAGCAAGAAGTAGGTCAAGTGTGCAGTCGACTATAGTGAGAAGAAATTGAACTAAATTATAGCAACATGTGTTTTAGAAGAAGGAGAAGCCGCCATATTAAAAAAACAAACAATTGTTTAAATTCTAAGGACGCGTAGTTAGAGTCTGGCGTGGTGACGCCGAGGAAGCAGACCTTTCTGAGAAGTCAAAATTCAATTTGAAAGGAATTCGTCAAAATTATACAGTTTTGTGAGGAAACTTGGCCAGATTAAACAGGAATAAGAAAATGTAAAGATAAAGTACAGTGATAATATATTTTGAAGGAACTAAAACGAATTTAAGTGTGAAAAAAGTGAAATTTAAAGACAACGGAATTCTACGTGTGAGCAAGCAGCCATTCGCCGTTATTTGATAAGTTAAGTACATAGCGCTATATAAAAAAATAAACTTTAGTGGACTCTTAGGATAATAGGGAAGTTTAAAATTGTACATTAGAATATCTTGTGATTAATAGTAATAAGATCATAATCCAGTTCAAATAGTTTCGCCTTTTTGCTTATTCCAAATTAAAGTATTTCCATCCGGAAAATATTTATTAAAACTAATTTCAAAATTTAATATTGTTTGTTCAAAATTTATTTAATTAACCTAAGAATTAAAAAAATATAGCCCATGCTATAAACCCCGAGATTGTAAGAGATCGTAAAATTAGCCAAGGGTATTAAAATTGTATAACTATAAAAGCAAAAGAAATAAGAGTTAAACCGAGTTTGTTAAAACTTGTTAAGTTGTAAATTTTTGTTTTGTGTATTGTTTAACTGTTGAAATAAAATTGTGATAATAAATGTTAATGAATTGTTCCTGAGTAGTTTTTTTTTGTTTTAACTAGAAATAAAATATCTTCATTTAAATAAAATATTTAATAATATAAACCCAGTTGTATTGCGTCATAGAAATATATGTTATAATATATATATATATATATACTGTAATGTTTGTATATAAAAACACTAATAATACACTAATAAAACACAGTAATAAATAACAATAATTCAGAAAATAATAAAAGTAAATTAAAAATGGATGAAAAAAAATGTTAACAATGGAGCCATAACCTAAAAAAAAATTATCATAAAATATTAAAACCAAGATGGCGGCTAGTATAATTATGAAACAGCTGATGTTTTCCAAATGTAGAAATGTACAAAACATAAAAATTATTACATAGAGGATAAAATTTAACTGTCCAGGTAAGGACATGAAGATCAAATAACCAGTGGGTTATGTAACAGATGTTTCAACAAAGAAAAAAGTTTTATTCTTTTCTTTAGAATCTCAATAGAAAAATTCATTGTTAGAGAAGCTTGCATTGGAACTGGAAGCAAAAAACTTAGTTGGCCACAATTTTATTTAAAGGAAGAATTCAAGCATAAAAAAAATAGTGGTGAAAGATTTGTTTATAGAAATAAATTTAAAAGGCTAGAAATTTCGACAAAAATATTAAACGTCAGATAAGTAATTAAATTTAAGAAAAGATTGTAAATTATTATATTGTAAATTCAAAATTAATAACTTTAGGCCTAGGCGTTTCTTTTATAAAATTTATTAGAACATTAATTGCATAAACCAAATTTTAATTTGTCATAATAACCCACCGAATAATCTGAAAGAAGTAGTCTTGTGATATTTAACTAAATTAGGAAATAGAGAAAGTGTATTAAAAAAAATTTTGTAACTAGAATAAGATTTAAAAAAAATTAAATTAAACAAAAATTAATCGAATTATAAGAAAGTGTTTTATTTGTTACTATAAATGGTAAGTAATAAAAAATAAATGTAAAAGGAATCTAAATTTTACTGTTAGGGTTACAATTATTTTGTAATTCTAACTGGCGCCCAGCAATTTATTATTTTCTAAGGATTATTATTATTAAATTTTGTTTTAATATAAAGAAATTATTTAAATTAAAAATACACACACACATATATATAAGTATAGAGAGAGAGAAAAAATTAGAATATATATATATATATATATATATATACTGTATATATATTTATTTATATTTATATACACATAAATACATATAAAACAAATTTATATAACTTTGTTTTTAACAGTTAAGATTGAGAGTATGTGATGCAGTGTATTATGTATTTAAGTACTTACCAGTGTTTCTTGCAATGGCACCAATGAGGACTGGTGGTATTGCCATCAGAATGCATCCAAAGGCGGCTACATATGACAGTATCTGCGCTCGCCCTGCTGACTTGCTGGACAGTACACGTTGAAAATAGACCTGGTCATAAGTAAGTAGAAATAATAATACTGCTGTAAATACATATAAAATTTGTGTAAAATACATTTATATACAAAACATATTTACATTTTTAATATACATTTCTCATAACAAATACAAACTTAAGAGGAGTGTAAATAAGGATGACCATACCTGCCAAGGGATGCCTCCGAAGATTAGAAGCAGCCCATTGTCTATGTAAAGTCCATACTCGGAGGAGGGCACTGAGCCAATCCAGTCTTCTTTGGCAGAAAGTGGCTGTACATTGTCATTCATCCAGGCAAAAGGGACGCACAACCACTAGACAGAAAGCAACCAGCTAGTCACAACAAAATTACTAGAATATCTTATTTTTCATTTAAAAATACAAAATAGTATATAAAAAGTTATATACTTCTTAGTAGCTAGATACTCTGTAGTAGTATTAGCAAGAATAAATGAAATTTTCAAAAATAAATGATGGAGTAGATAGCATAGTAATTAACGGTTTTATTACTGGAGAATCAGTGAAACGTACTTTCAACTTCTACCTATTTAAAAAGATCTCTACTTTATTACTCTATAACCTTTTAGAAAAGATCTTGTTATAAATAAACTTACCAGACCAATAAATATACAGAACAGCTGTATGACATCAGTATAAGCAACACTGTAGAGGCCTCCAAAGAGAGTGTAGAAAACAGCAATGCATGAGCTGAGAATGACTGAGGTGTTGTGGTCCACATCTATAATGACACTCAGTGTTGCACCTACCAGTACAAACATACACACATCTAATTACAACATTGTCCATCAACTTAATTGTCAAATAACATGTTTATTAATACTGTATTGCAATCATTTAAATAATTTAGTTTTGGAAAACAAATCTATACTGTTCACAAAAGTATTACCAGAGTTTGTCTTTCAGAATAGTATAAATTTAAAGAAATGAAAAGTTATTCAAAATTCAATCAACATTTAGCTGCGGCTGATGGGAAGAAGGTAAAGAGATGATGATATTATCAGTATTGGTCTGTTCAGTGGGCATGCATTGCACATAACTACGCGTATGCAGTGGAGAGGCACAATACAGAAGTAGTGATAAGTATGCTCTAGCATGCATGATGTTCAGTAAGCAGGTTTTACATCTCTTTAGTAGAGCATATAACTGGAAGTATCACTGTAGAAGTATATTCTAGCGTTCACCACATTCACTCATTACTACCATCATGGATATTTCACTATAGAAAGTACACTGCTGATGCAGCTGGGGTCACTTCAAGCATAGTTAAAACAAATTTCCATTACCAAGTTGGACTAATCTTCTTATTTTAATTCTACCACACTTTTACAATATTCCTCGCTCATCCAACTACTTATAATTATCCGTATTTGCATTTTGCTTTTAATTCAGTGTTAAGATAAGTGTGTAATTCAAAGTTAAGACAGCTACGTCTGTGCCAGTAATTTTGTATCTTCTATAATGTAAAATAATTTTGCTAAATCCAATTGAAGCTTACCTAGAGCAGCCAGGATGCCAGCAGCCCAAAACACTTCTCCACAAAGGGCAGGCAAGAAAAGTAAGCCACCCATCCTCTCACCGAATGTGTCTTGCAGTGGATCCAGCATGGTGACATAGCCTTGTCGGCGCATTTGGTTGGCAAAGAAGATTCCACCTGGAGAATATAGTAGTTATTTGACCATGGCAGAGGTCAATTACATCTCAAAAGTCAATCATTTTTTTGTAATTTAGACAAATAACATGGTTATAGGTAAGAAGGAATGTGAACCTGGTATGAAGACAAAATGGAATTTGCTTCAATGGAAGTATTGTATAACATGTCAGTAACACAAGTCAGTACTTTTACTTACCAAAAGCCAAACTGAGGGCATAACCAAACGGAGCTTGGCACCACACCAGTCCTGATGTGTAAATAGCTTCAGCAGTACCATTAATGTAACCTCCTCCTACCCAAGTAGCTGAAACATGATACAATTTTAATTAAGGTTGGTTTAATATCAAAACTATTTTGATCCCATGCCAAATAAATTTCGTTTTACATATAAAAAATTTAATTGGTTAAAGTAATAGCAAAAGTTGTGAAAAATAAATTTATTACATACATTAGTTTTTGAAAAGTATACAAATTTATTATTTAAAAACAAGATGATAGGTAAATAGAAAAATTAAAAATCCTGTTTAGCTGAAAAATTAAAAACATTACAATATGTTCTTGGATAATTTGGATCATAATCAAACCATAAACATCAGAGGCTTATGACAAAATTTTTGAAATAAAATTTTGTTTAGTAAAATTTTTCAAAAAATTTAGCATTAAATTTATAAAGCTAAAAAAATGTCTTAAGATTACAGCTTTTTAGAGCAGGGTGTGATTATATGGAAGGGAAAGGATATGCTGCATGACTTGAAAAATGTAAAACTTCAGCAGTAGTATTTTGGATTCACCAAGGAGCAGGATAAAATTATATGGAATGTAAAGGACGTGCAGCATGACTTGATAAATGTAAAAGTTCAGCAGTAAGGGTAAATTTACGTAAATGTTGGTTAAGCCTTTCAGATATGTATACATTCACTAAAAACAAACAAAATAACTATTAAAATTGGTTACGTGTTTAAAGTGAAATATACTAAAGATAATCCAAAATCATAATTATTTTTTTTTGTTGAACATATATATATATATATATATATATATATATATATATATAATGTGATTCATGCGAGTATTCAAATTAATCCACATCTCTCCCATATCTAACCCTTCTTACAGACCAGGAAAGGGTCATCATTTTATCTTACCCTTCCACAACCTTCCTTACATAAACTATTCGTCTTCGTGTTCCCTTCGTCTTGAGACACAAAATGTAAAGCCAGATTTTTTAAAAGAATATTTTAATATTCCTTATAATTAATGATTAACAGAAAGGTTTCGTTCAAACCACAGGCAAGTTTAAGATTGAAAATTCACTGCTAAAGGTTTCGATTTCTAACGTCCTCTTTAGGGGGGTTTATTTAACAAAATTACAATAAAGTATTAAAATATTACAATAAAATTATTCGTTATAAAATTAATAATCTCGTTACATGATTTTTTAATTTAAATAAATAAAACCTCTTAAATGCAAATTGTTTTTATTCAAACCCTTACGTACATCTCTATAGCAAAGGAACGTTTTATAAATTTTTGTACATAAGGATTTAAATAAAAACCTTTTTTCATTTAGGTTTTATTTATTTAAAATAAAAAATACGACACAGTTCCAAGAAGTTGTTATTAAATCGATATTTACCTAATGGCTAGTACTGTAATTATTTTCCAGACCTCAATGTTTGTACATAACATTTACCTCGACTTTCATATAGAAACAATGACTTTTTTAAAATAGTTGGAGTGTTAGCATAGAATTAATCTCATCCTATTAAGATTATATTGTATTACGAATGTATAATTTTATTGTAAAAGGTTTAAAAAAAATTTTGTTAAATAAGTAGGAAGAGGACCATTTGCTCAATGTTAAATCTGTCACAGATTTACGTCACAGTAAATTTACGGTAAAGGATTTACGTACCCTGTCACAGGGTACACGTCAGGTAAACGAGTACCAAGAAGTATGGTGTGATTTTAGAGAATGCAAAACTGCATCAGTAAGTACTCCGGGTTCCTACAGACCTTCACTTACCTAACCTCTAACCACCAACTGCTCTCATCTCCGACCAGCTCAGGTTCGACCTCCCACTCTCTGATATTACACCGTATCTTGTCCATATGAAAGTAATGATGTTTCCCTTGAAATTTAACTCAGGTCCGAAACCTATATCTCAAGGAATAAATCTCTCAGAAAAACCAACTCCTGGACTTATAATAAAACCAATTAGCTATCTATAAGCCTTGTAGGTTATTGTCGAGGTCACAGATTCTTTGATAGACATCTTTGACCTGAAGACTATAACTGGACCCTAGTGAATTACTTTATGTGAAAGAAAACTAAAGGCTAATTGTCTCATGTCACAAAAATTGACTAATTATTATATTTCTGTTTCCTTTGAAAATTAAATTAGTTGATTTATGTTCTCTACAAAATTTTCATTCATCATATTGTCAATATTACATACAATTAATTAATTCTTTGGTAATTATTACGATCAGTGACTACCGCTCTGATTGGTGAAATTTTTTATTCCTGGTCAATTTGAGCATGCTGAACACGAATCTGAAGTGCTTTTTTTTTACAGCAAATATGAATTACCAAAAAATAAACTAACCTAACCTAACCTGACCTAACAAGTGCTTACCTTAGAGATATTTTGGTGAATACAAAGTTGATATTGCACCGAGTTGGTTTATGTTCACTTTGGTTGGCTCTAAAAATGAACCGACTATAGCCGATACCCTCCACCCATGGACGCCCATGTATAATTTTATAGGGGGGGCCAAATCTGATACCTGGGGGAATGGGATTCCCTCCATGAGAAGGGGGGTCCGTGGAAATTTTGAAAAATTAGGGTTAAAATGGTGAGTTTGGCACTTTAGAAAATTCGAAACCTCTAATTTTTACAGGCTTTTTTGTATCGATTAATTAATTTTTTTATAGAATGAGTGACTCCTTATTCCTTAAAATACTAAAAAATATAATAAAAAGCTTTTTTTCTTGCGTCATTTCATTTATTATAGGATAGGATAGTAACCGACAAATTATTTTTGAGGTTGGAAGCTTTTTAAATATAGGCTATTATTTCAGTTTTATAAGTGACGTTTTTTTTAAAAAATTTTAACCGAGGCATGACAGTCGAATATCGGATTTTATTGAAATATCTCATTAGGTTCAGGGTGCTTGCGTGTTTCAGGAGGAAGTGATCATATAACGCTAAAAATGAGAGAAAATGCTTCGTTAGTGAGTTACGACTAGCGAAAGATTCTTCCAATGCCACAGTTCCAATGTGTGGCAAAATCTGGCACAGTCCATCGATACACACACACACACACACACAAACACAGACACTAAATACGCGATTTTTCGGTTGAAAAGGCAGGCGGCATCTGAAGGTCAATCGGAATGCATTTTGCGGTTCACGTGACAGTTTTGCCGCCAAGATTCGCGCTTTTTTGACGAGAATAAAATTTAGTGTGATCAGTGTTAGTAAGCATCTAGGTAAGGTCAGGCTATTTTGTTTTATGTTAATTAATGTTTGGCGTAAAAATAACTTCAGATTCGTGTTCAGCATGGTAAAATTGACCAGCAATCAAAAGATTTCGCCGATTAGAGCGGTAGTCGCTGATCCCAATACTTACCTACCAATTCTTTTATCATAAGTCAAAATGTCTAATGATTAAAAGTAAATTTAATTTTCTACACATTTAGGAAAATATTGATTTGTGGTTAGAATTCCTTTTTTTAAATTGATACACACCCCATATATATTTATTAATAACGCTATAATAATTAGTCCGTGTAGCCTACAATCAACAAGATGAAATTTAGGTCTAGCTGTCTTAAGCCAAAATATATTAACGTTAAAAGATTTTTGTTTACTATACAATTAGCAGATGTTTAGGGTTAGAATTTATGTTTTAAACTAGGTATACATACTATCACATATTTATCAAACCACAATTATAGATCATAAAACATAACTAATAAATGATTATTCATGAGATATCTGTAGAATAAAGCCATATTTGAATTTATATTATCAACTAATTACTTACTCTCCATTACAGACAAACAGTTCTATGGATATCCAATTTTGAAAATTAAAAAGATATATATTTTTTATTAGCCTAAGAGTGATTTATTTCTTATGCTATTGCTTTTACTGAATTTTGAATTTTAATTAGTAAGCAACCTACTAAAGTTGCTTGATGTAATCATCATGAATTCACTGATTAAACTATATTTTAAAAATATAATATAATATAATTAATACTGTTCAAAACATAGTGTTAATTTAAATAAAGGAAATCAAACTAATGTTAATAAAAACCTAGAGCATAATTCTAGCAGCGTCTGAGCGGGATCCGGTTTTTGGAGTCGCTCTTCGCATGGCTCGGGATCTGGTAATCTTTTTTTGGTGAATTCTTATTTCATATGAGTTGACTGAATTTGACAATTTTGAATTTTTACTCAATGTTTTACCCAAATAATACATTTTTGATGCCGTATTCTAAAAGTTTACAAAGTAAAGCATTCTAGGTTCACTATTTCATTGTTCGTTTGAGCACAAAGCTCAAATATCTGAACATCCCCTAATCATGCTTTCTCACTGTAAGAGTTTACTTATTCCATATTTTCTATAATTTTTTTGAGCACAAACACGTCTCACTGTTTCAACAGCTTGGTTTCAACTAACGCTTGGGGACGCTATAAAAAGCTTTGGTCCTTCTGAAATACTTGGTGATCCCTGTTGCTTCAAATTCCTCCAATCACAGTGGCGTTGTTCTACCAACCAGTTTGTTTATTTTTAATCTCGACCCTATTCTAACTAGGTTTTCTTGAATTATATTTTCTGAGCTTCAGTAATTATACGAGAGGTTTTTATTTAATTATTCATAGTTTATTCTAGTAATTTCTTCGTTTTTAAATGTCAAAATTTACTTAATTCAATCTTTTAATCTTCTGTAGTTTCCCGATTACTGCGCTGTTTGGGCTCTGTTTCAAGATTTTATAAACAATATTGTATCGCGTATGAGTAAATTCGAGATGACTTTATTAATTTTGAAACCTGTTGTGAGGCTACAGTTAGTTCTATCTGCTTTTCTCATAGATCAAGGCTATATATTCGTACTCTCTTTACAAATTTATGTTATTTTCTTAAAATTCAATATTTTAACAATTTTAATTTATTAAATTTAATATCAGAATATTCTAATACGGTTACTTTAGCCTGCTTTTACTCCAGTTAGTTTAATTATTGTTAATATTTAGCGCTTTGGCCTAAATCTCTGTTCTACACTAGGTCTACTACCTTTTTTTGCAACGGTCAATTTGGGCGTTAAAGGGTTCACTAAGGAACAGGGTGTGACTAAGGAATGGAAAGGACGTGCTGCAGGACTTGCTAAATGTAAAACTTCAGCAGTAAGGCCATTAGGTTCACCGAGGATCAGGGTGTGACTACGGAATGAAAAGGACGCGCTGCAGGACTTGATAACTGTAAAAACTCAGCAGTTAGGAGTTTATGTTCAACGTGGACATATGTTTTCACCTCGGTTGACAGTAGATTTGCTTCAGGTGATGCTCACTCGTAGCCATAATTTGACCGTCTTTCCATCATATCATATTTTTAGTCCTGTATAATTTCATCTATTTCCCCTTAGCTTTCGTCTATCAATGGGGCTAGAGTAGAATTCTCTTTATAACATCGATAGATAAGGTTAAACTTCGCGCCTGGCCTTTTGTAATAAACCCATAAGAAAGGTTCGGTCTCTATGTGTGGGCAACATTCTGTAATTGCGTGGGCAAGTAGACCTTTGTTGAATTTACAAATGCACCCCGTTGAATTTTAATTAAATCTTGACCTGAGAATAGGAAGGTTCATCTACTTGACACCTAATAATTGTAATATTTTACCTTTAATAGACTGCGTGTAAAAGACATGTTAAAAGACGTAGTATTACTTGTACAAGATCTTTAAAAGGCGTTTGATATTACAGCAGGCAATTTGACAATAACTACTTAACTGTTAGAAACAAACCTGTCATGGTAAATATGCCAACAAACAGTCCAATACTCCTTCCAGCCAGCATGACCTCTTCTTCCGAATCATTTCCTGATTGTTTCTTTCTTGCCGCCCAAATACCGACTCCAAGAATCAAAAGATAAAACAGAACTATGGAAATCACTCCGGAGATGTTAATCATTTTGCTGAAATAAAAACAGGTAGATAAAGATCAGAGAATTTAAATAAAGGAATAGATATTAGTTTGAGTAGGTACAGGGAAGGAACTTGTTAGAGTGCGAATGGAAGTATTCCCGAACGATTTCCTTGTGTGGATTGGCCAGACGAAACTCAGCACTCGAAAGCTGCAGAAGCCATCACAACTGGATCTACCACAATTTTAAAGCGAAAATAGAAAAGGTTTTAT
Source organism: Prosapia bicincta (assembly GCA_036971475.1). Classification (NCBI taxonomy): domain Eukaryota; kingdom Metazoa; phylum Arthropoda; class Insecta; order Hemiptera; family Cercopidae; genus Prosapia; species Prosapia bicincta. Next base: position 156,461,305 of record JBAIZL010000002.1, read on the forward strand.
TTAAAAATACACAGTTAACCAAGAAAGCGTTAGTAAAAATACAAACACGCTTTCAATAAAAAATTAGGTAAGGTTATTCTTTCCAAGTAGTGAACTTATTTGACAAAGTTCGAATACAACTATTTGTGACCAGGTAGGGGAGAGAGTTTGTAATGATTTTCTTTTATTAGAAGGTTCCTTTAAGTGCTACGAAACGTTATTGTACAATAATTGTCTTTACTTTGTAACAAATTAGTTTTCATTGTATAGAATTCTGATTTCAAGGTAAATTTCGAGGATTTCAGTTACAACTACGAATAAAGATTTCTGAAGGAAGGAAAAATGGAAGTAAAAACTAAAAATTCAACAATAACGATAATTTAATAAACATTAAGAGTGTTACGATCAGTAGGGTCTACGTGTTATATATCAGTTGAATACAAACGTACATAGAGATATAAGCTTTTATTACTTATAGTTAAGTAATGTTTTATAATAATCAATAATAGTATAAAAAACATGTCTTGATCAAAAAGTGTTGTATGTCGATTGAATAAAAATATACTTGAAGAGTAATTCACGCAAGCTTCAGTTCTCTTACATAACGTCAGGTAGTAAGCAACAATAGTGGGATAAAGGTGAATCGATCAATACGTGTTATATGTCAAATGAATATGAACCTAGCTAGAGTAATTAAACTTCAACATAACAGAGAGTCTCTAATATAAAACCCATCAATAAACAATAGGGCTGATTGGATTAGAAAAGTGCATATAACGAAATGTTATATGTCAGTAGAATATACTTGTACATTAAAAGTAAATCTAGTTCCCGCAAGATGTATTTCACTACCATAACGTCCCATTACAAAGAATGATAATAGGAGAAAATTCTCACTATTAATACGTTTTATATGGCATTTGAATGAAAACGCACGTAAAGAGTAATTCTACTTTACGCAAGCTTTAGTTCTCCTACATAACGCTCAATAATAAAAAATAATTGTATTTGAAACGTGCTTCGATCAAATGCGTTATTTGTCAATTGAATGAAAACATACTTAGATAGTAAATTTACTTCATGCAAGCTTTAGTCCTCTTATGCCTGCATATCGTACAATAATAAATAATACTGGTATTAGAAACGTAGATCAAACAAATGACTTATTTGTCAATTGAATGAAAATGTCCTTAGAGAAAAAATATACTTCATGCAAGTATTAGTTGTCTTACGTAACCCTCAATAATAAATAATAACGGTAATATTATCCGGCCTTGATTAAATGGTTTATTTGTCAATCGTACGAAAACGTCCTTAAAGAGTAAATTTACTTCATGTAAGCTTTACTTTTCTTACGTAACCCTCAATAATAAATAATAACGGTAATATTATCGTGCCTTGATTAAATGGTTTATTTGTCAATCGTACGAAAACGTCCTTAAAGAGTAAATTTACTTCATGTAAGCTTTACTTTTCTTACGTAACCCTCAATAATAAATAATAACGGTAATATTATCGTGCCTTGATTAGATGGTTTATTTGTCAATCGTACGAAAACGTCCTTAAAGAGTAAATGTACTTCATGTAAGCTTTACTTTTCTTACGTAACCCTCAATAATAAATAATAACGATAATATTATCGTGCCTTGATTAAATGGTTTATTTGTCAATCGTACAAAAACGTCCTTAAAGAGTAAATTTACTTCATGTAAGCTTTACTTTTCTTACGTAACCCTCAATAATAAATAATAACGGTAATATTATCGTGCCTTGATTAAATGGTTTATTTGTCAATCGTACAAAAACGTCCTTAAAGAGTAAATTTACTTCATGTAAGCTTTACTTTTCTTACGTAACCCTCAATAATAAATAATAACGGTAATGTTATCGTGCCTTGATTAAATGGTTTATTTGTCAATCATACAAAAACGTCCTTAAAGAGTAAATTTACTTCATGTAAGCTTTACTTTTCTTTCGTAACCCTCAATAATAAATAATAACGGTAATATTATCGTGCCTTGATTAAATGGTTTATTTGTCAATCGTACAAAAACGTCCTTAAAGAGTAAATTTACTTCATGTAAGCTTTACTTTTCTTACGTAACCCTCAATAATAAATAATAACGGTAATAGAATGGTGCTTTATTTATTTGGTTATTTGTTAATTGTATGAAACTGTCCTTAAAGAGTAAATGTTTTTATTGCATGCTTTAGTTCTCTCATACCTACATATCGTAGAATAATAAATAATACTGGTATTAGAAAAGTAGAGCAATCAAATGAGCTATTTGTTAATCAAACATAAACGGTCTTAAAGAGTAAATTTATTTCTGGCAAACTTTAGTTGTCTTACATAACCCTCAATAATAAATAATAACGGTAATCGAGTCGCGCTTTATTTAATGGGTTATTTGTCAATCGTATGAAAACGTCCTTAATGAGTAAATTTATTTCTGGCAAGCTTTAGTTCTCTTACATAACCCTCAATAATAAATAATAACGGTAATAGGGTCGTGATTTGATTAAATGGGTTATTTGCCAATCTTATGAAAACATCCTTGAAGAGAAAATTTACTTCATGCAAGTATTAGTTGTCTTACATAACCCTCAATAATAAATAATAACAGTAATAGGATCGTGCTTTGATTAAATGGTTTATTTGTCAATCGTATGAAAACATCCTTAAAGAGAAAATTTACTTCATGCAAGTATTAGTTGTCTTACATAACCCTCAATAATAAATAATAACAGTAATCGAGTTGTGATTTGATTAAATGGGTTATTTGGCAATCGTATGAAAACGTCCTTAAAAAGTAAACTTACTTCATGCAAGCTTTAGTTCTCTTACATAACCCTCAATAATAAATAATAACGGTAATAGGATCGTACTTTATTAAATGGTTTATTTGTCAGTTGTATGAAAACGTCCTTATAGAGAAAATTTACTTCATGCAAGTATTAGTTGTCCTACATAACCCTCAATAAAAAATAATAACAGTAATAGGATCGTGCTTTGATTAAATGGTTTATTTGTCAATCGGATGAAAACGTCCTTAAAGAGTAAATTTACCTCATGTAACCTTTACTTTCCTTACATAACCCTCAATAATAAATAATAACAGTAATAGGATCGTGCTTTGATTAAATGGTTTATTTGTCAATCGTATGAAAACGTCCTTAAAGAGTAAATTTACCTCATGTAACCTTTACTTTTCTTACGTAACCCTCAATAATAAATAATAACAGTAATAGGATCATGCTTTCTTAAAAGGTTAATTTGTCAATCGTATGAAAACGTCCTTAGAGATTAAATTTACTTCATGTAACCTTTACTTTTCTTACGCAACCCTCAATAATAAATAATAACAGTAATAGGATCGTGCCTTGATTAGATGGTTTATTTGTCAATCGTACGAAAACGTCCTTAAAGAGTAAATGTACTTCATGTAAGCTTTACTTTTCTTACGTAACCCTCAATAATAAATAATAACGATAATATTATCGTGCCTTGATTAAATGGTTTATTTGTCAATCGTACAAAAACGTCCTTAAAGAGTAAATTTACTTCATGTAAGCTTTACTTTTCTTACGTAACCCTCAATAATAAATAATAACGGTAATATTATCGTGCCTTGATTAAATGGTTTATTTGTCAATCGTACAAAAACGTCCTTAAAGAGTAAATTTACTTCATGTAAGCTTTACTTTTCTTACGTAACCCTCAATAATAAATAATAACGGTAATGTTATCGTGCCTTGATTAAATGGTTTATTTGTCAATCATACAAAAACGTCCTTAAAGAGTAAATTTACTTCATGTAAGCTTTACTTTTCTTTCGTAACCCTCAATAATAAATAATAACGGTAATATTATCGTGCCTTGATTAAATGGTTTATTTGTCAATCGTACAAAAACGTCCTTAAAGAGTAAATTTACTTCATGTAAGCTTTACTTTTCTTACGTAACCCTCAATAATAAATAATAACGGTAATAGAATGGTGCTTTATTTATTTGGTTATTTGTTAATTGTATGAAACTGTCCTTAAAGAGTAAATGTTTTTATTGCATGCTTTAGTTCTCTCATACCTACATATCGTAGAATAATAAATAATACTGGTATTAGAAAAGTAGAGCAATCAAATGAGCTATTTGTTAATCAAACATAAACGGTCTTAAAGAGTAAATTTATTTCTGGCAAACTTTAGTTGTCTTACATAACCCTCAATAATAAATAATAACGGTAATCGAGTCGCGCTTTATTTAATGGGTTATTTGTCAATCGTATGAAAACGTCCTTAATGAGTAAATTTATTTCTGGCAAGCTTTAGTTCTCTTACATAACCCTCAATAATAAATAATAACGGTAATAGGGTCGTGATTTGATTAAATGGGTTATTTGCCAATCTTATGAAAACATCCTTGAAGAGAAAATTTACTTCATGCAAGTATTAGTTGTCTTACATAACCCTCAATAATAAATAATAACAGTAATAGGATCGTGCTTTGATTAAATGGTTTATATGTCAATCGTATGAAAACATCCTTAAAGAGAAAATTTACTTCATGCAAGTATTAGTTGTCTTACATAACCCTCAATAATAAATAATAACAGTAATCGAGTTGTGATTTGATTAAATGGGTTATTTGGCAATCGTATGAAAACGTCCTTAAAAAGTAAACTTACTTCATGCAAGCTTTAGTTCTCTTACATAACCCTCAATAATAAATAATAACGGTAATAGGATCGTACTTTATTAAATGGTTTATTTGTCAGTTGTATGAAAACGTCCTTATAGAGAAAATTTACTTCATGCAAGTATTAGTTGTCCTACATAACCCTCAATAAAAAATAATAACAGTAATAGGATCGTGCTTTGATTAAATGGTTTATTTGTCAATCGGATGAAAACGTCCTTAAAGAGTAAATTTACCTCATACAACCTTTACTTTCCTTACATAACCCTCAATAATAAATAATAACAGTAATAGGATCGTGCTTTGATTAAATGGTTTATTTGTCAATCGTATGAAAACGTCCTTAAAGAGTAAATTTACCTCATGTAACCTTTACTTTTCTTACGTAACCCTCAATAATAAATAATAACAGTAATAGGATCATGCTTTCTTAAAAGGTTAATTTGTCAATCGTATGAAAACGTCTTTAGAGATTAAATTTACTTCATGTAACCTTTACTTTTCTTACGCAACCCTCAATAATAAATAATAACAGTAATAGGATCGTGCATTGATTAAATGGTTTATTTGTCAATCGTATGAAAACATCCTTAAAGAGAAAATTAACTTCATGCAAGTATTAGTTGTCTTATGTAACCCTCAATAATAAATAATAACAGTAATAGGATCGTGCTTTATTAAATAGTTTATTTGTCAATTGTATATAAACGTCCTTAGAGAGTAAATTTTTCTTCATGTAAGCTTTACTTTTCTTACGTAACCCTCAATAATAAATAATAACGGTAATAGAATCGTGCTTTATTTAATGGTTTATTTGTCAATTGTACGAAAACGTCAATAAAGAGTAAATTTACTTCATGTAAGCTTTACTTTTCTTACGTAACCATAAATAATAAATAATAACGGTAATAGAATCGTGCTTCATTTAATGGGTTATTTGTCAATTGTACGAAAACGACCTTAATGAGTAAATTTACTTTATGTAAGCTTTACTTTTCTTACGTAACCCTCAATAATAAATAATAACGGTAATAGAATAGTGCTTTATTTAATGGGTTATTTGTCAATTGTACGAAAACGACCTTAAAGAGTAAATTTACTTCATGTAAGCTTTACTTTTCTTACGTAACCCTCAATAATAAATATTAACGGTAATAGAATGGTGCTTTATTTAATGGGTTATTTGTCAATTGTACGAAAACGACCTTAAAGAGTAAATTTACATCATGCAAGCTTTACTTTTCTTACGTAACCCTCAATAATAAATAATAACGGTAATAGAATGGTGCTTTATTTATTTGGTTATTTGTTAATTGTATGAAACTGTCCTTAAAGAGTAAATTTTTTTAATGCAAGCTTTAGTTCTCTTATACCTACATATCGTAGAATAATAAATAATACTGGTTTTAGAAACGTAGAGCAATCAAATGAGCCATTTGTTAATAAAACATAAACGGTCTTAAAGAGTAAATTTATTTCTGGCAAACTTTAGTTGTCTTACATAACCCTCAATAATAAATAATAACAGTAATAGGATCGTGCTTTGATTAAATGGTTTATTTGTCAATCGGATGAAAACGTCCTTAAAGAGTAAATTTACTTCAAGTTACCTTTACTTTTCTTACGCAACCCTCAATAATAAATAATAACAGTAATAGGATCATGCTTTATTAAAAGGTTAATTTGTCAATCGTATGTAAACGTCCTTAGAGAGTAAATTTACTTCATGAAACCTTTACTTTTCTTACGTAACCCTCAATAATAAATAATAACAGTAATAGGATCGTGCTTTGATTAAATGGTTTATTTGTCAAACGTACGAAAACGTCCTTAAAGAGTAAATTTACTTCATGTAAGCTTTACGTTTCTTACGTAACCAACAATAATAAATAATAACGGTAATATTATCGTGCTTTGATTAAATGGTTTATTTGTCAATCGTACGAAAACGTCCTTAAAGAGTAAATTTACTTCATGTAAGCTTTACTTTTCTTACGTAACCCTCAATAATAAATAATAACGGTAATAGAATCGTGCTTTGATTGAATGGTTTACTTGTCAATCGTACGAAAACGTCCTTAAAGAGTAAATTTACTTCATGTAAGCTTTACTTTTCTTACGTAACCCTCAATAATAAATAATAACGGTAATATTATCGTGCTTTGATTAAATGGTTTATTTGTCAATCGTACGGAAACGTCCTTAAAGAGTAAATTTACTTCATGTAAGCTTTACTTTCCTCACGTAACCCTAAATAATAAATAATAACGGTAATATTATCATGCTTTGATTAAATCGTTTATTTGTCAATTGTACGAAAACGACCTTAAAGAGTAAATTTACTTTATGTAAGCTTTACTTTTCTTACGTAACCCTCAATAATAAATAATAACGGTAATAGAATCGTGCTTTATTTAATGGGTTATTTGTCAATTGTACGAAAACGACCTTAAAGAGTATATTTACTTTATGTAAGCTTTACTTTTCTTACGTAACCCTCAATAATAAATAATAACTTTAATAGAATGGTGCTTTAATAATTTGGTTATTTGTTAATTGTATGAAACTGTCCTTAAAGAGTAAATTTTTAATGCAAACTTTAGTTCTCTTATACCTACATATCGTAGAATAATAAATAATACTGGTTTTAGAAACGTAGAGGAATCAAATGAGCCATTTGTTATTAAAACATAAACGGTAAACATAAACGGTCTTGAAGAGTAAATTTATTTCTGGCAAACTTTACTTGTCTTACATAACCCTCAATAATAAATAATAACGGTAATCGAGTCGTGCTTTATTTAATGAGTTATTTGTCAATCGTATGAAAACGTCCTTAATGAGGAAATTTATTTCTGGCAAGCTTTAGTTCTTTTACATAACCCTCAATAATAAATAATAACGGTAATCGAGTCGTGCTTTATTTAATGAGTTATTTGTCAATCGTATGAAAACGTCCTTAATGAGTAAATTTATTTCTGGCCAGCTTTAGTTCTCTTACATAACCCTCAATAATAAATAATAACGGTAATATAGTCGTGATTAGTTAAAATGGGTAATTTGGCAATCGTATGAAAACGTCCTTAAAGAGTAAATTTATTTTTGGCAAACTTTAGTTCTCTTACATAACCCTCAATAATAAATAATAAAGGGAATAGGATCGTGCTTTATTAAATGGTTTATTTGTCAGTTGTATGAAAACGTCCTTAAAGAGTAAATTTACTTCATGTAAGCTTGACTTTTCTTACGTAACCCTAAATAATAAATAATAACGGTAATATAATCGTGCTTTATTTAATGGGGTATTTCTCAATCGTATGAAAACATCCTTAAAGAGAAAATTAATTCATGCAAGTATTAGTTGTCTTACATAACCCTCAATAATAAATAATAACGGTAATATGGTCGTGATTAGATTAAATGGGTAATTTGGCAATCGTATTAAAACGTCCTTAAAAAGTAAATTTACTTCATGCAAGCTTTAGTTCTCTTACATAACCTTCAATAATAAATAATAACGGTAATAGAATCGTGCTTTATTAAATGGTTTATTTGTCAGTTGTATGAAAACGTCCTTAAAGAGAAAATTAATTCATGCAAGTATTAGTTGTCTTACATAACCCTCAATAATAAATAATAAGAGTAATAAGATCGTGCTTTGATTAAATGGTTTATTTGTCAATCGTATGAAAACATCCTTGAAGAGAAAATTTACTTCATGCAAGTATTAGTTGTCTTACATAACCCTCAATAATAAATAATAACAGTAATAGGATCGTGCTTTGATTAAATGGTTTATTTGTCAATCGGATGAAAACGTCCTTAAAGAGTAAATTTACCTTATGTAACCTTTACGTTTCTTACGTAACCCTCAATAATAAATAATAACAGTAATAGGATCATGCTTTATTAAAAGGTTAATTTGTCAATCGTATGAAAACGTCCTTAGAGAGTAAATTTACTTCATGTAACCTTTACTTTTCTTACGTAACCCTAAATAATAAATAATAACAGTAATAGGATCGTGCTTTATTAAATAGTTTATTTGTCAATTGTATATATACGTCCTTAGAGAGTAAATTTACTTCATGTAAGCTTTACTTTTCTTACGTAACCCTCAATAATAAATAATAACGGTTATAGAATCGTGCTTTATTTAATGGTTTATTTGTCAATTGTACGAAAACGTCAATAAAGAGTAAATTTACTTCATGTAAGCTTTACTTTTCTTACGTAACCTTCAATAATAAATAATAACGGTAATATTATCGTGCTTTGATTAAATGGTTTATTTGTCAATCGTACGGAAACGTCCTTAAAGAGTAAATTTACTTCATGTAGCTTTACTTTCCTTACATAACCCTCAATAATAAATAATAACGTAATATTATCGTGCCTTGATTAAATGGTTTATTTGTCAATCGTACGAAAACGTCCTTAGAGAGTAAATTTACTTCATGTAACCTTTACTTTTCTTACGTAACCCTCAATAACAAATAATAACAGTAATAGGATCGTGCTTTGATTAAATGGTTTATTTGTCAATCGTATGAAAACATCCTTAAAGAGAAAATTAACTTCATGCAAGTATTAGTTGTCTTACGTAACCCTCAATAATAAATAATAACAGTAATAGGATCGTGCTTTATTAAATAGTTTATTTGTCAATTGTATATAAACGTCCTTAGAGAGTAAATTTACTTTATGTAAGCTTTACTTTTCTTACGTAACCCTCAATAATAAATAATAACGGTAATAGAATCGTGCTTTAATTAATGGTTTATTTGTCAATTGTACGAAAATGTCAATAAACAGTAAATTTACTTCATGTAAGCTTTACTTTTCTTACGTAACCCTAAATAATAAATAATAACGGTAATAGAATCGTGCTTTATTTAATGGGTTATTTGTCAATTGTACGAAAACGACCTTAAAGAGTAAATTTACTTCATGTAAGCTTTACTTTTCTTACGTAACCCTCAATAATAAATAATAACGGTAATAGAATCGTGCTTTATTTAATGGGTTATTTGTCAATTGTACGAAAACGACCTTAAAGAGTAAATTTACTTCATGCAAGCTTTACTTTTCTTACGTAACCCTCAATAATAAATAATAACGGTAATAGAATGGTTCTTTATTTATTTGGTTATTTGTTAATTGTACGAAACTGTCCTTAAAAAGTAATTTTTTTTAATGCAAGCTTTAGTTCTCTTATACCTACATATCGTAGAATAATAAATAATACTGGTTTTAGAAACGTAGAGCAATCAAATGAGCCATTAGTTAATAAAACATAAACGGTCTTAAAGAGTAAATTTATTTCTGGCAAACTTTAGTTGTCTTACATGACCCTCAATAATAAATAATAACGGTAATCGAGTCGCGCTTTAATTAATGGGTTATTTGTCAAACGTATGAAAACGACCTTAGTGAGTAAATTTATTTCTGGCAAGCTTTAGTTCTTTTACATAACCCTCAATAATAAATAATAACGGTAATCGAGTCGTGCTTTATTTAATGAGTTATTTGTCAATCGTATGAAAACGACCTTAGTGAGTAAATTTATTTCTGGCAAGCTTTAGTTCTCTTACATAACCCTCAATAATAAATAATAACGGTAATATGGTCGTGATTAGATTAAATGGGTAATTTGGCAATCGTATGAAAACGTCCTTAAAAAAAAAATTTACTTCATATAAGCTTTAGTTCTCTTACATAACCCTCAATAATAAATAATAAGAGTAATAAGATCGTGCTTTGATTAAATGGTTTATTTGTCAATCGTATGAAAACATCCTTGAAGAGAAAATTTACTTCATGCAAGTATTAGTTGTCTTACATAACCCTCAATAATAAATAATAACAGTAATAGGATCATGCTTTATTAAAAGGTTAATTTGTCAATCGTATGAAAACGTCCTTAGAGAGTAAATTTACTTCATAAAACCTTTACTTTTCTTACGTAACCCTCAATAATAAATAATAACGGTAAAAGAATCGTGCTTTATTTAATGGGTTACTTGTCAATCGTATGAAAACGTCCTTAAAGAGTAAATTTATTTTTGGCAAACTTTAGTTCTCCCACATAACCCTCAATAATAAATAATAACGGTAATAGGGTCGTGATTTGATTAAATGGGTTATTTGGCAATCGTATGAAAACGTCCTTAAAAAGTAAATTTACTTCATGCAAGCTTTAGTTCTCTTACATAACCCTCAATAATAAATAATAACGGTAATAGGATCGTGCTTTATTAAATGGTTTATTTGTCAGTTGTATGAAAACGTCCTTAAAGAGAAAATTAATTCATGCAAGTATTAGTTGTCTTACATAACCCTCAATAATAAATAATAAGAGTAATAAGATCGTGCTTTGATTAAATGGTTTATTTGTCAATCGTATGAAAACATCCTTGAAGAGAAAATTTACTTCATGCAAGTATTAGTTGTCTTACATAACCCTCAATAATAAATAATAACAGTAATAGGATCGTGCTTTGATTAAATGGTTTATTTGTCAATCGGATGAAAACGTCCTTAAAGAGTAAATTTACCTTATGTAACCTCTACTTTTCTTACGTCACCCTCAATAATAAATAATAACAGTAATAGGATCATGCTTTATTAAAAGGTTAATTTGTCAATCGTATGAAAACGTCCTTAGAGAATAAATTTACTTCATGTAACCTTTACTTTTCTTACGTAACCCTCAATAATAAATAATAACAGTAATAGGATCGTGCTTTGATTAAATGGTTTATTTGTCAATCGTATGAAAACATCCTTAAAGAGAAAATTAACTTCATGCAAGTATTAGTTGTCTTACGTAACCCTCAATAATAAATAATAACAGTAATAGGATCGGGCTTCATTAATAGTTTATTTGTCAATTGTATATAAACGTCCTTAGAGAGTAAATTTACTTCATGTAAGCTTTACTTTTCTTACGTAACCCTCAATAATAAATAATAACGGTAATATTATCGTGCTTTGATTAAATGGTTTATTTGTCAATCGTACGGAAACGTCCTTAAAGAGTAAATTTACTTCATGTAGCTTTACTTTCCTTACATAACCCTCAATAATAAATAATAACGTAATATTATCGTGCTTTGATTAAATGGTTTATTTGTCAATCGTACGAAAACGTCCTTAGAGAGTAAATTTACTTCATGTAACCATTACTTTTCTTACGTAACCCTCAATAATAAATAATAACAGTAATAGGATCGTGCATTGAATAAATGGTTTATTTGTCAATCGTATGAAAACATCCTTAAAGAGAAAATTAACTTCATGCAAGTATTAGTTGTCTTACGTAACCCTCAATAATAAATAATAACAGTAATAGGATCGTGCTTTATTAAATAGTTTATTTGTCAATTGTATATAAACGTCCTTAGAGAGTAAATTTACTTTATGTAAGCTTTACTTTTCTTATGTAACCCTCAATAACAAATAATAACGGTAATAGAATCGTGCTTTATTTAATGGTTTATTTGTCAGTTGTACGAAAACGTCAATAAAGAGTAAATTTACTTCATGTAAGCTTTACTTTTCTTACGTAACCCTAAATAATAAATAATAACGGTAATAGAATCGTGCTTTATTTAATGGGTTATTTGTCAATTGTACGAAAACGACCTTAATGAGTAAATTTACTTTATGTAAGCTTTACTTTTCTTACGTAACCCTAAATAATAAATAATAACGGTAATAGAATCGTGCTTTATTTAATGGGTTATTTGTCAATTGTACGAAAACGACCTTAAAGAGTAAATTTACTTCATGTAAGCTTTACTTTTCTTACGTAACCCTCAATAATAAATAATAACGGTAATAGAATGGTGCTTTATTTAATGGGTTATTTGTCAATTGTACGAAAACGACCTTAAAGAGTAAATTTACTTCATGTAAGCTTTACTTTTCTTACGTAACCCTCAATAATAAATAATAACGGTAATAGAATCGTGCTTTATTTAATGGGTTATTTGTCAATTGTACAAAAACGAGCTTAAAGAGTAAATTTACTTCATGCAAGCTTTACTTTTCTCACGTAACCCTCAATAATAAATAATAACGGTAATAGAATGGTGCTTTATTTATTTGGTGATTTGTTAATTGTATGAAACTGTCCTTAAAGAGTAAATTTTTTTAATGCAAGCTTTAGTTCTCTTGTACCTACATATCGTAGAATAATAAATAATACTGGTTTTAGAAACGTAGAGCAATCAAATGAGCCATTTGTTAATAAAACATAAACGGTCATAAAGAGTAAATTTATTTCTGGCAAACTTTAGTTGTCTTATATGACCCTCAATAATAAATAATAACGGTAATCGAGTCGCGCTTTATTTAATGGGTTATTTGTCAAACGTATGAAAACGTCCTTAGTGAGTAAATTTATTTCTGGCAAGCTTTAGTTCTTTTACATAACCCTCAATAATAAATAATAACGGTAAACGAGTCGTGCTTTATTTAATGAGTTATTTGTCAATCGTATGAAAACGTCCTTAATGAGTAAATTTATTTCTGGCAAGCTTTAGTTCTCTTACATAACCCTCAATAATAAATAATAACGGTAATATGGTCGTGATTAGATTAAATGGGTAATTTGGCAATCATATGAAAACGTCCTTAAAGAGTAAATTTATTTTTGGCAATCTTTAGTTCTCTTACATAACCCTCAATAATAAATAATAACGGTAATAGGGTCGTGATTTGATTAAATGGGTTATTTGGCAATCGTATGAAAACGTCCTTAATGAGTAAATTTATTTCTGCCAAGCTTTAGTTCTTTTACTTAACCCTCAATAATAAATAATAACGGTAATCGAGTCGTGCTTTATTTAATGGGTTATTTGTCAATCGTATGAAAAGAGAACATTAATTCATGCAAGTATTAGTTGTCTTACATTACTCTCAATAATAAATAATAACAGTAATAGGATCGTGCTTTGATTAAACGGTTTATTTGTCAATCGTATGAAAACATCCTTAAGAGAAAATTTACTTCATGCAAGTATTAGTTGTCTTACTTAACCCTCAATAATAAATAATAACAGTAATAGGATCGTGCTTTGATTAAATGGTTTATTTGTCAATCGTATGAAAACATCCTTAAAGAGAAAATTTACTTAATGCAAGTATTAGTAGTCTTACGTAACCCTCAATAATAAATAATAACGGTAATATTATCGTGCTTTGATTAAATGGTTTATTTGTCAATCGTACGAAAACGTCCTTAAAGAGTAAATTTACTTCATGTAAGCTTTACATTTCTTACGTAACCCTCAATAATAAATAATAACGGTAATAGAATCGTGCTTTGATTAAATGGTTTACTTGTCAATCGTACGAAAACGTCCTTAAAGATTAAATTTATCTCATGTAAGCTTTACTTTTCTTACGTAACCCTCAATAAGAAATAATAATGGTAATATTATCGTGCTTTGATTAAATGGTTTATTTGTCAATCGTACGGAAACGTCCTTAAAGAGTAAATTTACTTCATGTAAGCTTTACCTTCCTTACGTAACCCTCAATAATAAATAATAACGGTAATATTATCGTGCTTTGATTAAATCGCATATTTGTCAATCGTACGAAAACGTCCTTAAAGAGTAAATTTACTTCATGTAAGCTTTACTTTTCTTACGTAACCCTAAATAATAAATAATAACGGTAATAGAATCGTGCTTTATTTAATGGGTTATTTGTCAATTCTACAAAAGCGACCTTAAAGAGTAAATTTACTTTATATAAGCTTTACTTTTCTTACGTAACCCTCAATAATAAATATTAACGGTAATAGAATCTTGCTTTATTTAATGGGTTATTTGTCAATTGTACGAAAACGACCTTAAGAGTAAATTTACTTTATGTAAGCTTTACTTTTCTTACGTAACCTTAAATAATAAATAATAACGGTAATAGAATCGTGCTTTATTTAATGGGTTATTTGTCAATTGTACGAAAACGACCTTAAAGAGTAAATTTACTTCAAGTAAGCTTTACTTTTCTCACGTAACCCTCAATAATAAAACATATCGGTAATATTATCGTGCATTGATTAAATGGTTTATTTGTCAATCGTACGAAAACGTCAATAAAGAGTAAATTTACTTCATGTAAGCTTTACTTTCCTTACGTAACCCTAAATAATAAATAATAACGGTAATAGAATCGTGCTTTATTTAATGTGTTATTTGTCAATTGTACGATAACGACCTTAAAGAGTAAATTTACTTTATGTAAGCTTTACTTTTCTTACGTAACCCTCAATAGTAAATAATAACCGTAATAGAATGGTGCTTTATTTATTTGGTTATTTGTTAATTGTATGAAACTGTCCTTAAAGAGTAAATTTTTTTAATGCAAGCTTTAGTTCTCTTATACCTACATATCGTAGGATAATAAATAATACTGGTTTTAGAAACGTAGAGGAATCAAATGAGCCATTTGTTAATAAAACATAAACGGTCTTAAAGAGTAAATTTATTTCTGGCAAACTTTAGTTGTCTTACATAACTCTCAATAATAAATAATAACCGCAATCGAGTCGCGCTTTATTTAATGGGTTATTTGTCAATCGTATGAAAACGTCCTTAATGAGTAAGTTTATTTCTGGCAAGGTTTAGTTCTTTTACATAACCCTCAATAATAAATAATAACGGTAATCGAGTCGTGCTTTATTTAATGGGTTATTTGTCAATCGTATGAAAACGTCCTTAATGAGTAAATTTATTTCTGTCAAGCTTTAGTTCTTTTACATAACCCCCAATAATAAATAATAACGGTAATCGAGTCGTGTTTTATTTAATGGGTTATTTGTCAATCGTATGAAAACGTCCTTAATGAGTAAATTTATTTCTGGCAAGCTTTAGTTCTCTTACATAACCCTCAATAATAAATAATAAAGGTAATAGGATCGTGCTTTATTAAATGGTTTATTTGTCAGTTGTATGGAAACGTCCTTAAAGAGTAAATTTACTTCATGTAACCTTTACTTTTCTTACGTAACCCTCAATAATAAATAATAACGGTAAAAGAATCGTGCTTTATGTAATGGGTTATTTCTCAATCGTATGAAAACATCCTTAATGAGAAAATTAATTCGTGCAAGTATTAGTTGTCTTACATAACCCTCAATAATAAATAATAACGGTAATCGAGTCGTGCTTTATTTAATGAGTTATTTGTCAATCGTCTGAAAACGTCCTTAATGAGTAAACTTATTTCTGGCAAGCTTTAGTTCTTTTACATAACTCTCAATAATAAATAATGACGGTAATCGAGTCGTGCTTTATTTAATGAGTTATTTGTCAATCGTATGAAAACGTCCTTAATGAGTAAATTTATTTCTGGCAAGCTTTAGTTGTCTTATATAACCCTCAATAATAAACAATAACGGTAAAAGAATCGTGCTTTATTTAATGGGTTATTTCTCAATCGTATGAAAACATCTTTATGGAGAAAATTAATTCATGCACGTATTAGTTGTCTTACATAACCCTCAATAATAAATAATAACGGTAATAGAATCGTGCTTTATTTAATGGGTTATTTGTCAATTGTACGAAAACGACCTTAAAGAGTAAATTTACTTCATGTAAGCTTTACTTTTCTTACGTAACCCTCAATAATAAATAATAACGGTAATAGAATGGTGCTTTATTTAATGGGTTATTTGTCAATTGTACGAAAACGACCTTAAAGAGTAAATTTACTTCATGTAAGCTTTACTTTTCTTACGTAACCCTCAATAATAAATAATAACGGTAATAGAATCGTGCTTTATTTAATGGGTTATTTGTCAATTGTACAAAAACGAGCTTAAAGAGTAAATTTACTTCATGCAAGCTTTACTTTTCTCACGTAACCCTCAATAATAAATAATAACGGTAATAGAATGGTGCTTTATTTATTTGGTGATTTGTTAATTGTATGAAACTGTCCTTAAAGAGTAAATTTTTTTAATGCAAGCTTTAGTTCTCTTGTACCTACATATCGTAGAATAATAAATAATACTGGTTTTAGAAACGTAGAGCAATCAAATGAGCCATTTGTTAATAAAACATAAACGGTCATAAAGAGTAAATTTATTTCTGGCAAACTTTAGTTGTCTTATATGACCCTCAATAATAAATAATAACGGTAATCGAGTCGCGCTTTATTTAATGGGTTATTTGTCAAACGTATGAAAACGTCCTTAGTGAGTAAATTTATTTCTGGCAAGCTTTAGTTCTTTTACATAACCCTCAATAATAAATAATAACGGTAAACGAGTCGTGCTTTATTTAATGAGTTATTTGTCAATCGTATGAAAACGTCCTTAATGAGTAAATTTATTTCTGGCAAGCTTTAGTTCTGTTACATAACCCTCAATAATAAATAATAACGGTAATATGGTCGTGATTAGATTAAATGGGTAATTTGGCAATCATATGAAAACGTCCTTAAAGAGTAAATTTATTTTTGGCAATCTTTAGTTCTCTTACATAACCCTCAATAATAAATAATAACGGTAATAGGGTCGTGATTTGATTAAATGGGTTATTTGGCAATCGTATGAAAACGTCCTTAATGAGTAAATTTATTTCTGCCAAGCTTTAGTTCTTTTACTTAACCCTCAATAATAAATAATAACGGTAATCGAGTCGTGCTTTATTTAATGGGTTATTTGTCAATCGTATGAAAAGAGAACATTAATTCATGCAAGTATTAGTTGTCTTACATTACTCTCAATAATAAATAATAACAGTAATAGGATCGTGCTTTGATTAAACGGTTTATTTGTCAATCGTATGAAAACATCCTTAAGAGAAAATTTACTTCATGCAAGTATTAGTTGTCTTACTTAACCCTCAATAATAAATAATAACAGTAATAGGATCGTGCTTTGATTAAATGGTTTATTTGTCAATCGTATGAAAACATCCTTAAAGAGAAAATTTACTTAATGCAAGTATTAGTTGTCTTACGTAACCCTCAATAATAAATAATAACGGTAATATTATCGTGCTTTGATTAAATGGTTTATTTGTCAATCGTACGAAAACGTCCTTAAAGAGTAAATTTACTTCATGTAAGCTTTACATTTCTTACGTAACCCTCAATAATAAATAATAACGGTAATAGAATCGTGCTTTGATTAAATGGTTTACTTGTCAATCGTACGAAAACGTCCTTAAAGATTAAATTTATCTCATGTAAGCTTTACTTTTCTTACGTAACCCTCAATAAGAAATAATAATGGTAATATTATCGTGCTTTGATTAAATGGTTTATTTGTCAATCGTACGGAAACGTCCTTAAAGAGTAAATTTACTTCATGTAAGCTTTACTTTCCTTACGTAACCCTCAATAATAAATAATAACGGTAATATTATCGTGCTTTGATTAAATCGCATATTTGTCAATCGTACGAAAACGTCCTTAAAGAGTAAATTTACTTCATGTAAGCTTTACTTTTCTTACGTAACCCTAAATAATAAATAATAACGGTAATAGAATCGTGCTTTATTTAATGGGTTATTTGTCAATTCTACAAAAGCGACCTTAAAGAGTAAATTTACTTTATATAAGCTTTACTTTTCTTACGTAACCCTCAATAATAAATATTAACGGTAATAGAATCTTGCTTTATTTAATGGGTTATTTGTCAATTGTACGAAAACGACCTTAAGAGTAAATTTACTTTATGTAAGCTTTACTTTTCTTACGTAACCTTAAATAATAAATAATAACGGTAATAGAATCGTGCTTTATTTAATGGGTTATTTGTCAATTGTACGAAAACGACCTTAAAGAGTAAATTTACTTCAAGTAAGCTTTACTTTTCTCACGTAACCCTCAATAATAAAACATATCGGTAATATTATCGTGCCTTGATTAAATGGTTTATTTGTCAATCGTACGAAAACGTCAATAAAGAGTAAATTTACTTCATGTAAGCTTTACTTTCCTTACGTAACCCTAAATAATAAATAATAACGGTAATAGAATCGTGCTTTATTTAATGTGTTATTTGTCAATTGTACGATAACGACCTTAAAGAGTAAATTTACTTTATGTAAGCTTTACTTTTCTTACGTAACCCTCAATAGTAAATAATAACCGTAATAGAATGGTGCTTTATTTATTTGGTTATTTGTTAATTGTATGAAACTGTCCTTAAAGAGTAAATTTTTTTAATGCAAGCTTTAGTTCTCTTATACCTACATATCGTAGGATAATAAATAATACTGGTTTTAGAAACGTAGAGGAATCAAATGAGCCATTTGTTAATAAAACATAAACGGTCTTAAAGAGTAAATTTATTTCTGGCAAACTTTAGTTGTCTTACATAACTCTCAATAATAAATAATAACCGCAATCGAGTCGCGCTTTATTTAATGGGTTATTTGTCAATCGTATGAAAACGTCCTTAATGAGTAAATTTATTTCTGGCAAGCTTTAGTTCTTTTACATAACCCTCAATAATAAATAATAACGGTAATCGAGTAGCGCTTTATTTAATGGGTTATTGTCAATCGTATGAAAACGTCCTTAATGAGTAAGTTTATTTCTGGCAAGGTTTAGTTCTTTTACATAACCCTCAATAATAAATAATAACGGTAATCGAGTCGTGCTTTATTTAATGGGTTATTTGTCAATCGTATGAAAACGTCCTTAATGAGTAAATTTATTTCTGTCAAGCTTTAGTTCTTTTACATAACCCTCAATAATAAATAATAACGGTAATCGAGTCGTGCTTTATTTAATGGGTTATTTGTCAATCGTATGAAAACGTCCTTAATGAGTAAATTTATTTCTGGCAAGCTTTAGTTCTCTTACATAACCCTCAATAATAAATAATAACGGTAATATGGTCGTGATTAGATTAAATGGGTAATTTGGCAATCGTATGAAAACGTCCTTAAAGAGTAAATTTATTTTTGGCAAACTTTAGTTCTCTTACATAACCCTCAATAATAAATAATAAAGGTAATAGGATCGTGCTTTATTAAATGGTTTATTTGTCAGTTGTATGGAAACGTCCTTAAAGAGTAAATTTACTTCATGTAACCTTTACTTTTCTTACGTAACCCTCAATAATAAATAATAACGGTAAAAGAATCGTGCTTTATGTAATGGGTTATTTCTCAATCGTATGAAAACATCCTTAATGAGAAAATTAATTCGTGCAAGTATTAGTTGTCTTACATAACCCTCAATAATAAATAATAACGGTAATCGAGTCGTGCTTTATTTAATGAGTTATTTGTCAATCGTCTGAAAACGTCCTTAATGAGTAAACTTATTTCTGGCAAGCTTTAGTTCTTTTACATAACTCTCAATAATAAATAATGACGGTAATCGAGTCGTGCTTTATTTAATGACTTATTTGTCAATCGTATGAAAACGTCCTTAATGAGTAAATTTATTTCTGGCAAGCTTTAGTTGTCTTACATAACCCTCAATAATAAACAATAACGGTAAAAGAATCGTGCTTTATTTAATGGGTTATTTCTCAATCGTATGAAAACATCCTTATGGAGAAAATTAATTCATGCACGTATTAGTTGTCTTACATAACCCTCAATAATAAATAATAACGGTAATCGAGTCGTGATTTCTTTAATGAGCTATTTGTCAATCGTATGAAAACGTCCTTAAAGAGTAAATTTATTTCATGTAACCTTTACTTTTCTTACGTAACCCTTAATAATAAATAATAACGGAAAAGAATCGTGCTTTATTTAATGGGTTATTTCTCAATCGTATGAAAACATTCTTAAAGAGAAAATTTACTTCATGCAAGTATTAGTTGCCTTACGTACCCCTCAATAATAAATAATAACAGTAAGAGGATCGTGCTTTAATTAAATGATTTATTTCTCAATCGTATGAAAACATCCTTAAAGAGAAAATTAATTCATGCAAGTATTAGTTGTCTTACATAACCCTCAATAATAAATAATAACGGTAATCGAGTCGTGCTTTATTTAATGAGTTATTTGTCAATCGTCTGAAAACGTCCTTAAAGAGAAAATTTACTTCATGCAAGTATTAGTTCTTTTACATAACTCTCAATAATAAATATTAACGGTAATCGAGTCGTGCTTTATTTAATGAGTTATTTGTCAATCGTATGAAAACGTCCTTAATGAGTAAATTTACTTCATGCAAGTATTAGTTCTCTTACATAACTCTCAATAATAAATATTAACGGTAATCGAGTCGTGCTTTATTTAATGAGTTATTTGTCAATCGTATGAAAACGTATTCTGGCAAGCTTTAGTTGTCTTACATAACCCTCAATAATAAATATTAACGGTAATCGAGTCGTGCTTTATTTAATGAGTTATTTGTCAATCGTATGAAAACGTCCTTAATGAGTAAATTTATTTCTGGCAAGCTTTAGTTGTCTTACATAACTCTCAATAATAAATATTAACGGTAATCGAGTCGTGCTTTATTTAATGAGTTATTTGTCAATCGTATGAAAACGTCCTTAATGAGTAAATTTATTTCTGGCAAGCTTTAGTTGTCTTACATAACCCTAAATAATAAATAATAACGGTAATAGGGTCGTGATTAGATTAAATGGGTAATTTGGCAGTCGTATGAAAACTTCCTTAAAGAGTAAATTTATTTTTGGCAAACTTTAGTTCTCTTACGTAACCCTCAATAATAAACAATAACGGTAAAAGAATCGTGCTTTATTTAATGGGTTATTTCTCAATCGTATGAAAACATCCTTAAAGAGAAAATTAATTCATGCACGTATTAGTTGTCTTACATAACCCTCAATAATAAATAATAACGGTAATCGAGTCGTGCTTTCTTTAATGAGCTATTTGTCAATCGTATGAAAACGTCCTTAAAGAGTAAATTTACTTCATGTAACCTTTACTTTTCTTACGTAACCCTTAATAATAAATAATAACGGTAAAAGAATCGTGCTTTATTTAATGGGTTATTTCTCAATCGTATGAAAACATCATTAAAGAGAAAATTTACTTCATGCAAGTATTAGTTGCCTTACGTAACCCTCAATAATAAATAATAACAGTAAGAGGATCGTGCTTTAATTAAATGATTTATTTCTGAATCGTATGAAAACATCCTTAAAGAGAAAATTAATTCATGCAAGTATTAGTTGTCTTACATAACTCTCAATAATAAATAATAACAGTAAGAGGATCGTGCTTTAATTAAATGATTTATTTCTCAATCGTATGAAAACATCCTTAAAGAGAAAATTTACTTCATGCAAGTATTAGTTGCCTTACGTAACCCTCAATAATAAATAATAACAGTAAGAGGATCGTGCTTTAATTAAATGATTTATTTCTCAATCGTATGAAAACATCCTTAAAGAGAAAATTAATTCATGCACGTATTAGTTGTCTTACATAACCCTCAATAATAAATAATAACGGTAATCGAGTCGTGCTTTCTTTAATGAGCTATTTGTCAATCGTATGAAAACGTCCTTAAAGAGTATATTTACTTCATGTAACCTTTACCTTTCTTACGTAACCCTTAATAATAAATAATAACGGTAAAAGAATCGTGCTTTATTTAATGGGTTATTTCTCAATCGTATGAAAACATCCTTAAAGAGAAAATTTACTTCATGCAAGTATTAGTTGCCTTACGTAACCCTCAATAATAAATAATAACAGTAATAGCATCGTGCTTTGATTAAACGGTTTATTTGTCAATCGTATGAAAACATCCTTAAAGAGAAAATTAATTCATGCAAGTATTAGTTGTCTTACATAACCCTCAATAATAAATAATAACAGTAATAGGATCGTGCTTTGATTAAACGGTTTATTTGTCAATGGTATGAAAACATCCATAAAGAGAAAATTTACTTTATGCAAGTATTAGTTGTCTTACATAACCCTCAATAATAAATAATAACAGTAATAGGATCGTGCTTTGATTAAATAGTTTATTGGTCAATCGGATGAAAACGTCCTTAAAGAGTAAATTTACTTCATGTAAGCTTTGCTTTTCTTACGTAACCCTCAATAATAAATAATAACAGTAATAGGATCATGCTTTATTAAAAGGTTAATTTGTCAATCGTATGAAAACATCCTTAGAGAGTAAATTTACTTCATGAAACCTTTACTTTCCTTACGTAACCCTCAATAATAAATAATAACAGTAATAGGATCGTGCTTTAATTAAATGATATATTTGTCAGTCGTATGAAAACATCCTTAAAGAGAAAATTTACTTCATGCAAGTATTAGTTGCCTTACGTAACCCTCAATAATAAATAATAACGGTAATAGAATCGTGCTTTGATTAAATAGTTTACTTGTCAAGCGTACGAAAACGTTCTTAAAGAGTAAATTTACTTCATGTAAGCTTTACGTTTCTTACGTAACCCTCAATAATAAATAATAACGGTAATATTATCGTGCTTTGATTAAATGGTTTATTTGTCAATCGTACGAAAACGTCCTTAAAGAGTAAATTTACTTCATGTAAGCTTTACTTTTCTTACGTAACCCTCAATAATAAATAACAACGGTAATATTATCGTGCTTTGATTAAATGGTTTATTTCTCAATCGTACGGAAACGTCCTTAAAGAGTAAATTTACTTCATATACGCTTTACTTTCCTTACGTAACCCTCAATAATAAATAATAACGGTAATATTATCGTGCTTTGATTAAATGGTTTATTTGTCAATCGTACGAAAACGTCCTTAAAGAGTAAATTTACTTCATGTAAGCTTTGCTTTTCTTACGTAACCCTCAATAATAAATAATAACGGTAATATTATCGTGCTTTGATTAAATGGTGTATTTGTCAATCGTACGAAAACGTCCTTAAAGCGTAAATGTACTTCATGTAAGCTTTACTTTTCTTACGTAACCCTCAATAATAAATATTAACGGTAATAGAATCGTGCTTTGATTAAATGGTTTGTTTGTCAATCGTACGAAAACGTCCTTAAAGAGTAAATTTACTTCATGTAAGCTTTACTTTCTTTGCATAACCCTCAATAATAAATATTAACGGTAATAGAATCGTGCTTTATCTAATGGGTTATTTGTCAATTGTACGAAAACGTCCTTAAAGAGTAAATTTACTTCATGTAAGCCTTACTTTTCTTACGTAACCCTCAATAATAAATAATAACGGTAATAGAATCGTGCTTTATTTAATGGGTTATTTGTGAATTGTACGAAAACGTCCTTCAAGAGTAAATTTACTTCATGTAAGCTTTACTTTTATTACGTAACCCTCAATAATAAATAATAACGGTAATTGAATGGCGCTTTATTTATTTGGTTATTTGTCAATTGTATGCAACTGTCCTTAAAGAGTAAATTTTTTTAATGCAAGCTTTATTTCTCTTTTACCCACCTATCGTAGAATAATAAGTAATACTGGTATTAGAAACGTAGAGCAATCAAATGAGCTATTTCTTAATCAAACATAAACGCTCTTAAAGACTAAATTTATTTCTGGCAAACTGTAGTTGTCTTACATAACCCTCAATAATAAATAATAACGGTAATCGAGTTGGGCTTTATTTAATGGGTTATTTGTTAATCGTATGAAAACGTCCTTAATGAGTAAATTTATTTCTGGCAAGCTTTAGTTCTCTTACATAACCCTCAATAATAAATAATAACGGTAATCGAGTCGTGCTTTATTTAATGGGTTATTTGTCAATCGTATGAAAACGTCCTTAATGAGTAAATTTATTTCTGGCAAGCTTTAGTTCTCTTACATAACCCTCAATAATAAATAATAACGGTAATAGGGTCGTGATTTGATTAAATGGGTTATTTGTCAATTGTATGAAACTGTCCTTAAAGAGTAAATTTTTTTAATGCAAGCTTTATTTCTCTTTTACCTACATATCGTAGAATAATAAGTAATACTGGTATTAGAAACATAGAGCATTCAATTGAGCTATTTGTTTATCAAACATAAACTGTTTTAAAGAGTAAATTTATTCCTTTCATACTTTAGTTGTCTTACATAACCCTCAATAATAAATAATATTTACTAACGGTAATCGAGTCGTGCTTTATATAATGGGTTATTTGTCAATCTTCGTAACCTTCGAGTTTAAATTTACTTCATTCAAGCTTTAGTTGTCTTACGTCCCCCTCAATAATAAATAATAACAGTAATAGGATCGTGCTTTGAACAAATGGGTAATTTGGCAATCGTATGAAAACGTCATTAGAGAATAAATTTACTTCATGCAAGCTTTAGTTGTCTTACGTAACCCTCAATAATAAATAATAGCAGTAATATAATCGTGCTGTGATTAAATGGTTTATTTGTTAGTCGTACGAAAACGTCCTTAAAGAGTAAATTTACTTCATGTAAGCTTTACTTTTCTTACGTAACCCTCAATAATAAATATTAACGGTAATAGAATCGTGCTTTATTTAATGGGTTATTTGTAAATTGTATGAAACTGTCCTTAAAAAGTAAATTTTTTTAATGCAAGCTTTAGTTCTCTTTTACCTACATATCGTAGAATAATAAGTAATACTGGTATTAGAAACTTAGAGCAATGAAAAGAGCTATTTGTTTATCAAACATAAACGGTCATAAAGAGTAAATTTATTTCTGGCAAGCTTTAGTTGTCTTTAATAACCCTCAATAATAAATAATAACAGTAATAGGATCGTGCTTTGATTAAATGGTTTATTTGTCAATCGTACAAAAACGTCCTTAAAGAGTAATTTTACTTCATGTAAGCTTTACTTTTCTTACGTAACCCTCAATAATAAATAATAACGGTAATCGAGTCGTGCTTTATTTAATGGGTTATTTGTCAATCGTATGAAAACGTCTTTAATGAGTAAATATATTTCTGGTAAGCTTTAGTTCTCTTACATAACCCTCAATAATAAATAATAACGGTAATCGAGTCGTGCTTTATTCAATGGGTTATTTGTCAATCGTATGAAAACGTCCTTAATGAGTAAATATATTTCTGGTAAGCTTTAGTTCTCTTACATAACCCTCAATAATAAATAATAACGGTAATCGAGTCGTGCTTTATTTAATGGGTTATTTGTCAATCGTATGAAAACGTCCTTAATGAGTAAATATATTTCTGGAAAGCTTTAGTTCTCTTACATAACCCTCAATAATAAATAATAGCGGTAATAAGGTCGCGATTTGATTAAATGGGTTATTTGGCAATCGTATGAATACGTCCTTAAAGAGTAAATTTATTTTTGGCAAACTTTAGTTCTATTACATAACCCTCAATAATAAATAATAACGGTAATCCAGTCGCGATTTATTTAATGGGTTATTTGTCAATCGTATGAAAACGTCCTTAGAGAGTAAATTTACTTCATGCAAGCTTTAGTTCTCTTACATAACCCTCAATAATAAATAATAACAGTAATAGGATCGTGCTTTGATTAAATGGGTCATTTGTCAATCGTATGAAAACGTCCTTAAAGAGTAATTTTACTTCATGTAAGCTTTACTTTTCTTACGTAACCCTCAATAATAAATAATAACGGTAATCGAGTCGTGCTTTATTTAATGGGTTATTTGTCAATCGTATGAAAACGTCCTTAATGAGTAAATATATTTCTGGTAAGCTTTAGTTCTCTTACATAACCCTCAATAATAAATAATAACGGTAATCGAGTCGTGCTTTATTTAATGGGTTATTTGTCAATCGTATGAAAACGTCCTTAATGAGTAAATATATTTCTGGTAAGCTTTAGTTCTCTTACATAACCCTCAATAATAAATAATAACGGTAATCGAGTCGCGCTTTATTTAATGGGTTATTTGTCAATCGTATGAAAACGTCCTTAGAGAGTAAATTTACTTCATGCAAGCTTTTGTTCTCTTACATAACCCTCAATAATAAATAATAACAGTAATAGGGTCGTGATTTGATTAAATGGGTTATTTGTCAATCGTATGAAAACGTCCTTAAAGAGTAGATTTACTTCATGGAAGCTTTAGTTGTCTTACCTAATCCTCAATAATAAATAATAACGGTAATAGGGTCGTGATTTGATTAAATGGGTTATATGTTAATCGAATGAAAACGTCCTTAGAGAGTAAAATTACTTTTCTGCAAACTTTAGTTCTGTTATGGCTACATATCGTACAATAAGAAATAATACTGGTATTAGAAACATAGAGCAATCAAATGATTTGTTTGTCAATCAAATATAAACGTTATTAAAGAGTAATTTATTTCATGTAAGCTTTAGTTCTCTTACATAACGTTCATTAAAAATAATAATGGAATTAGATATGTGCTGCGATCAAATGTGTTACTTATCAATTGAATAAAAAATAAATTTAAAGAGTAAATTGACTTTAAGCAAGCTTTAGTCCTCCTGTATCTACTAACGCTCAATAATAAATATTCATGATATTAGAAAAATGATGCTGGCAAATGTTTGATTTGTCAATCGAATAAAAAGTTGTTAGAGAGTAAATTAAGGTTTCATGCAAGCTTTAGTTCTCTTAGGCCTACATAATGCTCAATAAAGAATGTAAATCGTATTTGTAACGTGCTTCGATCAATTGTGTTATTTGTCAATCGAAAAAAACGATCTTGATTAGTAAATTTATTCCATGCAAGATACAGATCTTTTACATAGCTTTCAATAATAAATAATAATGGTATTAGAAATTTGTTTCGGTCAAATGTGTTTTTTGCCAATGTAATAAAAGCGTTCTTTAAGGGTTAATTTACTTCATTCAATCTTTATTTCTCTTACTAACCTCTTAATAGTAAATAATAATGGTAGGCCTATTAGAAACGTGCTACGATCAAACATTTTATTTGTCAATCAAATAAAATCATTCTTAGAGGAAATTTACTTCTTGCAAGTTTTAGTTCTCTTAGGTTTACATAACGCTCAATAATGTGTAATACTGGTATTAGAGACTTATTTCAATCAAATGTGTTGTTTGTCAATCGAGTAAAACGTTGTGAAGAGTAAATTTAGTTCATGCAAACTTCAGATCTTTAAACGTGCCACGATCAAAAGGTTTTTATTTTAATCCAACAAAAACGTATTTAGAGGGTGAATCTCCTTCACGCAAGCAATGGTTCACTCACATAACGTTCCATAAGTATTAATAATTGTTCGAGAAACGTGTCTCGATCATAATGAATTATAGGGTAATCGAATAAGAACGCACTTTGAGGGTAGGCTGTGTCACGTAAGCTTTAGATCTCCTATATTGTTTTACACAAACAAACACACACACACACACACATCATTTTAAAAAATTATACGTGCCTCGATCAAAACTTTTAATAGGTTAATCCAACAAAAACGTATTTAGAGAGTGAATGTATTTCACGCAAGCAATGCTTCACTCACATAACGTCTCATAATAAACAATAATTGTACGAGCAACGTTTCTCGATCAAAACGTATTATTGGTCAATCACACAAGAGCGCACTTTGAGAGGTATGCTATGTCACGCAAGCTTTAGTTATTTTATATAACACCCCATAATAAACAATAATTGTACGAGAAAATTGCCTCGATCAAAACGTATTATAGTTTAATCAAATAAGATCGCACTTTGAGAGGTAATCTGTGTTGCAAGCTGTAGTTCTTTTACTTAACACCCCATAATAAACAATAGTTATACGAGAAACGTGCCTCGACCAAAACATTTTATAAGTTAATCCAACAAAAACGTATTTGAGAGTGAATCTACTTCACGCAAGCAATGGTTCAATCACATAACGTCCCATAATAATCAATAAATATACGAGAGCCGTGCCTATAAAAGGTATTATAGGTCAATCAAATAAGGACACACTTTGAGAGGTAATAAGTACTAATAACATGTGTGCCTACCCTAAGCTATGTCACGCAAACTTTAGTTCTCTTATATAAAATCCCATTCTAAAAAATAGTGGCACGGAAACGTGTCGCGATCAAAACATGTTATAAGTCAATCCAATAAAAAACGTATTTAGAGTGTGAATGTACTTCACGCAAGCTTGTTTCCTTTACAAGTAGTCTAATAATACTAAAAACATCTAATAATAGAAGAAGAAGTCTAAACGTGCTATATGTCAATCGCATAGATACGCACCTAGATACTGAATCTACTTCACACAAGTTATCGTTTAATCACATAAACTCAAATAATAAGCAATAATAATTTGAGAAGCGTGCTTTCGGGAAAGAGTGACGGGAAACTGTTAACCTATTCTTCCCATGATAAAGCCAAGATTCTTACTGGCGATTCTGGTATACTTACTTGAGAGTGAGAAATTTCCACAAGAACTAGAGGTAAACGTTAACACTTCACTAAAATATGCCTTTATTTATTTTTAATTTGTAGATTTTTAAAGTCTTCTTTTCTCCCCTAAAAAATAAATGTTTTGTTCTTTGTCGACGTCATCTTCAAACTATGCCTAAATATAACGAACAGAGTCAAATATAACAAGCTTTTGGTTACAGCAGTCGCCCCATCTGAGGGAGGTTTTCTGAGAAGGGCTGTTGCGTGTTTTAAAGTGTAAGTTGTACATGAGGGCCTTCTCTTCTCCTGCGATACATTAAAATGGAGGGCGGGCGCAGTCCTGTCCTGAAACAAAAAGTAAAATCTTTTTAAAAATATGTACTGATTTTATTTTAACTAATTTGTATTTCGTACACAAATTAAAGTTGGAGAGCAAAGTAAAGGCACGTTTGTAAAAAAACGTGTTGCCGCTTTTTTTTTGAAATTTACCTTTTTTACAAGGCTATTTTTAATTTAGTTTCTATACAACATTTTAGCCCTCGCTTTACTCTTGGACGGCATCTGCTCCACCATATTAAAAAAAAAATATTTGATTGTGTAACGGGTTGACACTTACGTCTTTTGACCATGACTGACACTACCTGTTTATACGAGATGAGCCCTTCACTACACCAGAGCTTTTGTATGTCACTACCCTGATTCTACCTACTTAATTCACACTCTTAACTAACCTTCAAAGGTAATAGTAGCTGATCGTAATAAAGCTACAAAAACTGTAACAAAATATAATAATAATGATAATGTCTTATTTGCGCGATAGAGATTTGTTAGCATTCTACTCCACTCGTACAAAGTGTTACAAGAAAAACGTGTAACACTTAAAGGGAAAGTCCACTATCATAAGAAACACCTTCCGTACAATAAAAGCTGTTTGTGAACAGTCTGACCTTTCTCTCCTGCCCGTTCTCTTAAAGGGCTTCATTCACACAATGTTTCAGCTAAGGGTTAAAAATAGCATCACGTCACAACCAACCCTATTTATAATGTCATATTTAGGTGGTTAATTTGGCCACGAGTAATTTATATATATATATATATATATATATATATATATATATATATATATATATATATATATATATACAGATATGTACCTGTTTTATTTAGTTGTTTGTTTATAGTTTGCTGATCATAAGCAAATATGGATTTCATAACTATAAGAAAAGATTGTGAATTTAGATAGGATTAAGATCTTTACCTATGTTACAGTAGATTCTCTAAATAACTCCTGGTAGAAGAGATAAAGGAGATCACGTATGCAGAGATTGTGACGATAAATAGGATCAAGAGCTCTACCTACATTCAGTAAGTTACCTGATACAAAAGATACGGGGGATCACGACATCAAGTGTGCAGAGAGTATGAATATAGATAGGGTTAAGATCTCTACCTACATTACAGTAGGTTCCCTACATAAAACTCCTGGTACAAAAGATACAAGGGTATCACGGCATCACTTGTGTAGAGGTTGTGTATATAGGTAGGATTAAGATCTCTACCTACATCACATTCAGTTCCCTACATAAAACTCCTGGTATAAAAGATACAGGAAATCACAAAATCAAGTGTGCAGAGATTGTGAATATAAACAGAGTTAAGATCTCTACATACATGTATTTAGGTTCCCTACATAAAATATCTGGTACAAAAGATACAGGTGATCTCGATATTAGGTGTGCAGAGATTCTGCATATAGATAGGGTTATGAAAGGTCACATGTGCAGAGATTGTGAATACAGGTAGGATTATGTTCTCTACCTACATTACAGTAGGGTCCCTACATAAAACTCCTGTACAAGAGATACAGAGGATCACGACATCAAGTGAGCAGAAGTTGTGAATACAGGTAGGATTATGTTCCTACCTACATTACAGTAGGATCCCTACATAAAACTCCTGGTACAAGAGATACAGGGGATCACGACATCAAGTGTGCAGAGGTTGTGAATACAGGTGGGATTATGTTCTCTAACTACGTTACAGTAGGATCCCTACATAAAACTCATGTACAAGAGATACAGGGGATCACGACATCACTTGTGCAGAGGTTGTGAATACAGGTAGGATTATGTTCTGTACCTACATTACAGTAGGATCCCTACATAAAACTCCTGTACAAGAGATACTGGGGATCACGACATCAAGTATGCAGAGGTTGTCAATACAGGTAGAATTATGTTCTCTACCTACATTACAGTAGGGCCCCTACATAAAACTCCTGGTACAAGAGATACAGGGGATCACGACATCAAGTGTGCAGAGGTTGGGAATACAGGTAGGATTATGTTCTCTACCTACATTACAGTAGCATCCCTACTTAAAACTCCTGGTACAAGAGATACAGGGTTCACGACATCACTTGTGCAGAGGTTGTGAATACAGGTAGGATTATGTTCTCTACCTACATTACAGTAGCATCCCTACTTAAAACTCCTGGTACAAGAGATACAGGGTTCACGACATCACTTGTGCAGAGGTTGTGAATACAGGTAGGATTATGTTCTCTACCTACATTACAGTAGGATCCCTACATAAAACTCCTGTACAAGAGATACAGGTGATCACGACATCAAGCGAGCAGAGGTTGTGAATAACGATAGGATTAGGATCTCTACCTACATCACAGTAGGTTCCCTACATATAACTAGTCGTAAAAAGATACAAGTGATCACGACATCACTTGTGCAGAGGTTGTGAATACAGGTAGGTTTATGTTCTCTACCTACATTACAGTAGGTTCCCTACATAAAACCCCTGTGCAAGAGATACAGGGGATCACGATATCAAGTGAACAGAGGTTGTGAATAACGATAGGATTAGGATCTCTACCTACATTACAGTAGGTTCCCTACATAAAACTCCTGTACAAGAGATACAGGGGATCACGACATCAATTGAGCAGAGGTTGTGAATAACGATAGGAATAGGACCTCTAACTACATTACAATTGGTTCCCTACATAAAACTCCTGTACAAGAGATACAGGGGATCACGACATTACTTGTACAGAGGTTGTGAATACAGGTAGGATTATGTTCTGTACCTACATTACAGTAGGATCCCTACATAAAACTCCTGTACAAGAGATAGAGGGGATCACGACATCACTTGTGCAGAGGTTGTGAATACAGGTAGGATTATGTTCTCTACCTACATTACAGTAAGTTCCCTACATAAAACTCCTGTACAAGAGATACAGGGGAACACGACATCACTTGTGCAGAGGTTGTGAATACAGGTAGGATTATGTTCTCTACCGACATTACAGTAAGTTCCCTACATAAAACTCCTGTACAAGAGATACAGGGGATCAAGACATCACTTGTGCAGAGGTTGTGAATAAAGGTCGGATTATGTTCTCTACCTACATTACAGTAGGATCCCTACATAAAACTCCTGTACAAGAGATACAGGGGATCACGACATCAATTGAGCAGAGGTTGTGAATAACGATAGGATTAGGATATCTATCTACATTACAGTAGGTTCCCTACATAAAACTCCTGTACAAGAGATACAGGGGATCACGACATCACTTGTGCAGAGATTGTGAATACAGGTAGGATTATGTTCTCTACCTACATTACAGTAGGGTCCCTACATAAAACTCCTGTACAAGAGATACAGAGGATCACGACATCAAGTGAGCAGAAGTTGTGAATACAGGTAGGATTATGTTCCTACCTACATTACAGTAGGATCCCTACATAAAACTCCTGGTACAAGAGATACAGGGGATCACGACATCAAGTGTGCAGAGGTTGTGAATACAGGTGGGATTATGTTCTCTAACTACGTTACAGTAGGATCCCTACATAAAACTCATGTACAAGAGATACAGGGGATCACGACATCACTTGTGCAGAGGTTGTGAATACAGGTAGGATTATGTTCTGTACCTACATTACAGTAGGATCCCTACATAAAACTCCTGTACAAGAGATACTGGGGATCACGACATCAAGTATGCAGAGGTTGTCAATACAGGTAGGATTATGTTCTCTACCTACATTACAGTAGGGCCCCTACATAAAACTCCTGGTACAAGAGATACAGGGGATCACGACATCAAGTGTGCAGAGGTTGGGAATACAGGTAGGATTATGTTCTCTACCTACATTACAGTAGCATCCCTACTTAAAACTCCTGGTACAAGAGATACAGGGTTCACGACATCACTTGTGCAGAGGTTGTGAATACAGGTAGGATTATGTTCTCTACCTACATTACAGTAGCATCCCTACTTAAAACTCCTGGTACAAGAGATACAGGGTTCACGACATCACTTGTGCAGAGGTTGTGAATACAGGTAGGATTATGTTCTCTACCTACATTACAGTAGGATCCCTACATAAAACTCCTGTACAAGAGATACAGGTGATCACGACATCAAGCGAGCAGAGGTTGTGAATAACGATAGGATTAGGATCTCTACCTACATCACAGTAGGTTCCCTACATATAACTAGTCGTAAAAAGATACAAGTGATCACGACATCACTTGTGCAGAGGTTGTGAATACAGGTAGGTTTATGTTCTCTACCTACATTACAGTAGGTTCCCTACATAAAACCCCTGTGCAAGAGATACAGGGGATCACGATATCAAGTGAACAGAGGTTGTGAATAACGATAGGATTAGGATCTCTACCTACATTACAGTAGGTTCCCTACATAAAACTCCTGTACAAGAGATACAGGGGATCACGACATCAATTGAGCAGAGGTTGTGAATAACGATAGGAATAGGACCTCTAACTACATTACAATTGGTTCCCTACATAAAACTCCTGTACAAGAGATACAGGGGATCACGACATTACTTGTACAGAGGTTGTGAATACAGGTAGGATTATGTTCTGTACCTACATTACAGTAGGATCCCTACATAAAACTCCTGTACAAGAGATAGAGGGGATCACGACATCACTTGTGCAGAGGTTGTGAATACAGGTAGGATTATGTTCTCTACCTACATTACAGTAAGTTCCCTACATAAAACTCCTGTACAAGAGATACAGGGGAACACGACATCACTTGTGCAGAGGTTGTGAATACAGGTAGGATTATGTTCTCTACCGACATTACAGTAAGTTCCCTACATAAAACTCCTGTACAAGAGATACAGGGGATCAAGACATCACTTGTGCAGAGGTTGTGAATAAAGGTCGGATTATGTTCTCTACCTACATTACAGTAGGATCCCTACATAAAACTCCTGTACAAGAGATACAGGGGATCACGACATCAATTGAGCAGAGGTTGTGAATAACGATAGGATTAGGATATCTATCTACATTACAGTAGGTTCCCTACATAAAACTCCTGTACAAGAGATACAGGGGATCACGACATCACTTGTGCAGAGGTTGTGAATACAGGTAGGATTATGTTCTCTACCTACATTACAGTAGGATCCCTACATAAAACTCCTGTACAAGAGATACTGGGGATCACGACATCAAGTGTGCAGAGGTTGTCAATACAGGTAGGATTATGTTCTCTACCTACATTACAGTAGGGCCCCTACATAAAACTCCTGGTACAAGAGATACAGGGGATCACGACATCAAGTGTGCAGAGGTTGTGAATACAGGTAGGATTATGTTCTCTACCTACATTACAGTAGGGCCCCTACATAAAACTCCTGGTACAAGAGATACAGGGGATCACGACATCAAGTGTGCAGAGGTTGTGAATACAGGTAGGATTATGTTCTCTACCTACATTACAGCAGGAACCCTACATAAAACTCATGTACAAGAGATACAGTTGATCACGACACCACTTGTGCAGAGGTTATGAATACAGGTAGGATTATGTTCTCTACCTACATTACAGTAAGATCCCTACATAAAACTCCTGTACAAGATATACAGGGGATCACGACATCACTTTTGCAGAGTTGGTGAATACAGGTGGGATTATGTTCTTTGATTACATTACAGTAGGTTCCCTACATAAAAATCGTGGTACAAGAGATACAGGGGATTACGTCATCAAGTGTGCAGAGGTTGACAATACAGGTAGGATTATGTTCTATATCTACATTACAGTAGGATCCCTAATTAAAACTCCTGGTACAAGAGATACAGGGGATCACGACATCACTTGTGCAGAGGTTGTGAATACAAGTAGGATTATGTTCTCTACCTACATTACAGTAAGATCCCTACATAAAACTCCTGTACAAGAGATACAGGGGAACACGACATCACTTGTGCAGAGGTTGTGAATACAGGTCGGATTATGTTCTCTACCTACATTACAGTAGGTTCCCTACATAAAACTCCCGGTACAAGAGATACAGGGGATTACGTCATCTCTTGTGCAGAGGTTGTGAATACAGGTCGGATTATGTTCTCTACCTACATTACAGTAGGATCCCTACATAAAACTCCTGTACAAGAGATACAGGGGATCACGACATCACTTGTACAGAGGTTGTGAATACACGTCGGATTATGTTCTCTACCTACATTACAGTAGGATCCCTACATAAAACTCATGTACAAGAGATACAGGGGATCACGACATTACTTGTGCAGAGGTTGTGAATACAGGTAGGATTATGTTCTCTACCTACATTACAGTAGGATCCCTACATAAAACTCCTGTACAAGAGATACAGGGGATCACGACATCAATTGAGCAGAGGTTGTGAATAACGATAGGATTAGGATATCTATCTACATTACAGTAGGTTCCCTACATAAAACTCCTGTACAAGAGATACAGGGGATCACGACATCACTTGTGCAGAGGTTGTGAATACAGGTAGGATTATGTTCTCTACCTACATTACAGTAGGATCCCTACATAAAACTCCTGTACAAGAGATACTGGGGATCACGACATCAAGTGTGCAGAGGTTGTCAATACAGGTAGGATTATGTTCTCTACCTACATTACAGTAATGCCCCTACATAAAACTCCTGGTACAAGAGATACAGGGGATCACGACATCAAGTGTGCAGAGGTTGTGAATACAGGTAGGATTATGTTCTCTACCTACATTACAGTAGGATCCCTACATAAAACTCCTGTACAAAAGATACAGGTGATCACGTCATCAAGCGAGCAGAGGTTGTGAATAACGATAGGATTAGGATCTCTACCTACTTCACAAAAGGTTCCCTACATATAACTAGTCGTAAAAAGATACAAGTGATCACGACATCACTTGTGCAGAGGTTGTGAATACAGGTAGGATTATGTTCTCTACCTACATTACAATAGGATCCCTACATAAAACACCTGTACAAGAGATACAGGGGATCACGACATCACTTGTGCACAGGTTGTGAATACAGGTAGGATTATGTTCTCTACCTACATTACAATAGGATCCCTACATAAAACTCCTGTACAAGAGATACAGGGTATCACGACATCAAGTGAGCAGAGGTTATGAATAACGATAGGATAAGGATCTCTACCTACATTACAGTAGGATCCCTACATAAAACACCTGTACAAGAGATACAGGGGATCACGACATGAAGTGAGCAGAGGTTGTGAATAACGATAGGATAAGGATCTCTACCTACATTACAGTAGGATCCCTACATAAAACACCTGTACAAGAGATACAGGGGATCACGACAACAAGTGAGCAGAGGTTGTGAATAACGATAGGATTAGGATATCTACCTACATTACAGTAGGTTCCCTACATAAAACTCCTGTACAAGAGATACAGGGGATCACGTCATCAATTGAGCAGAGGTTGTTAATAACGATATTATTAAAATCTCTACATACATTACAGTAGGTTCCCTACATAAAACTCCTGGTACAAGAGATACAGGGGATTACGTCATCAAGTGTGCAGAGGTTGTGAATACAGGTAGGATTATGTTCTCTACCTATATTACAGTAGGATCCCTACATAAAACTCCTGTACTAGAGATAGAGGGGATCACGACATCACTTGTACAGAGGTTGTGAATACAGGTCGGATTAGGTTCTCTAACTACATTACAGTAGGATCCCTACATAAAACACCTGTACAAGAGATACAGGGGATCACGACATCAAGTGAGCAGAGGTTGTGAATAACGATAGGATAAGGATCTCTACCTACATTACAGTAGGATCCCTACATAAAACACCTGTACAAGAGATACAGGGGATCACGACATCAAGTGAGCAGAGGTTGTGAATAACGATAGGATAAGGATCTCTACCTACATTACAGTAGGATCCCTACATAAAACACCTGTACAAGAGATACAGGGGATCACGACATCAAGTGAGCAGAGGTTGTGAATAACGATAGGATAAGGATCTCTACCTACATTACAGTAGGATCCCTACATAAAACACCTGTACAAGAGATACAGGGGATCACGACATCAAGTGAGCAGAGGTTGTGAATAACGATAGGATAAGGATCTCTACCTACATTACAGTAGGATCCCTACATAAAACACCTGTACAAGAGATACAGGGGATCACGACATCAAGTGAGCAGAGGTTGTGAATAACTATAGGATAAGGATCTCTACCTATATTACAGTAGGATCCCTACATAAAACTCCTGTACAAGAGATACAGGGGATCACGACATCACTTGTGCAGAGGTTGTGAATACAGGTAGGAATATGTTCTGTACCTACATTACAGTAGGATCCCTACATAAAACTCCTGTACAAGAGATACAGGGGATCACGACATCACTTGTGCAGAGGTTGTGAATACAGGTCGGATTATGTTCTCTACCTACATTACAGTAGGATCCCTACATAAAACTCCTGTACAAGAGATACAGGTGATCACGACATCAAGCGAGCAGAGGTTGTGAATAACGATAGGATTAGGATCTCTATCTACTTCACAGTAGGTTCCCTACATATAGCTAGTCGTAAAAAGATACAAGTGATCACGACATCACTTGTGCAGAGGTTGTGAATACAGGTAGGATTATGTTCTCTACCTACATTACAATAGGATCCCTACATAAAACACCTGTACAAGAGATACAGGGGATCACGACATCACTTGTGCACAGGTTGTGAATACAGGTAGGATTATGTTCTCTACCTACATTACAATAGGATCCCTACATAAAACTCCTGTACATGAGATAAAGGGTATCACGACATCAAGTGAGCACAGGTTGTGAATAACGATAGGATAAGGATCTCTACCTACATTACAGTAGGAACCCTATATAAAACACCTGTACAAGAGCTACAGGGGATCACGACATCAAGTGAGCAGAGGTTGTGAATAACGATAGGATAAGGATCTCTACCTACATTACAGTAGGATCCCTACATAAAACACCTGTACAAGAGATACAGGGGATCACGACATCAAATGAGCAGAGGTTGTGAATAACGATAGGATAAGGATCTCTACCTACATTACAGTAGGATCCCTACATAAAACACCTGTACAAGAGATACAGGGGATCACGACATCAAGTGAGCAGAGGTTGTGTTTAACGATAGGATAAGGATCTCTACCTACATTACAGTAGGATCCCTACATAAAACACCTGTACAAGAGATACAAAGGATCACGACATCAAGTGAGCAGAGGTTGTGAATAACGATAGGATAAGGATCTCTATCTACATTACAGTAGGATCCCTACATAAAACACCTGTACAAGAGATACAGGGGATCACGACATCAAGTGAGCAGAGGTTGTGAATAACGATAGGATAAGGATCTCTACCTACATTACAGTAGGATCCCTACATAAAACACCTGTACAAGAGATACAGGGGATCACGACATCAAGTGAGCAGAGGTTGTGAATAACGATAGGATAAGGATCTCTACCTACATTACAGTAGGATCCCTACATAAAACTCCTGTACAAGAGATACAGGGGATCACGACATCACTTGTGCAGAGGTTGTGAATACAGGTAGGAATATGTTCTCTACCTACATTACAGTAGGATCCCTACATAAAACTCCTGTACAAGAGATACAGGGGATCACGACATCACTTGTGCAGAGGTTTTGAATACAGGTAGGATTATGTTCTCTACCTACATTACAGTATGATCCCTACATAAAACTCCTGTACAAGAGATACAGGTGATCACGACATCAAGCGAGCAGAGGTTGTGAATAACGATAGGATTAGGATCTCTACCTACTTCACAGTAGGTTCCCTACATATAACTAGTCGTAAAAAGATACAAGTGATCACGACATCACTTGTGCAGAGGTCGTGAATACAGGTAGGATTATGTTCTCTACCTACATTACAATAGGATCCCTACATAAAACTCCTGTACAAGAGATACAGGGGAACACTACATCACTTGTGCAGAGGTTGTGAATACAGGTAGGATTATGTTCTCTAGCTACATTACAGTAAGTTCCCTACATAAAATTCCTGTACAAGAGATACAGGGGATCACGACATCACTTGTGCAGAGGTTGTGAATAAAGGTCGGATTATGTTCTCTACCTACATTACAGTAGGATCCCTACATAAAACTCCTGTACAAGAGATACAGGGGATCACGACATCAATTGAGCAGAGGTTGTGAATAACGATAGGATTAGGATATCTATCTACATTACAGTAGGTTCCCTACATAAAACTCCTGTACAAGAGATACAGGGGATCACGACATCACTTGTGCAGAGGTTGTGAATACAGGTAGGATTATGTTCTCTACCTACATTACAGTAGGATCCCTACATAAAACTCCTGTACAAGAGATACTGGGGATCACGACATCAAGTGTGCAGAGGTTGTCAATACAGGTAGGATTATGTTCTCTACCTACATTACAGTAGGGCCCCTACATAAAACTCCTGGTACAAGAGATACAGGGGATCACGACATCAAGTTGCAGAGGTTGTGAATTCAGGTAGGATTATGTTCTCTACCTACATTACAATAGGATCCCTACATAAAACTCCTGTACATGAGATACAGGGTATCACGACATCAAGTGAGCAGAGTTTGTGAATAACGATAGGATAAGGATCTCTACCTACATTACAGTAGGGTCCCTACATAAAACACCTGTACAAGAGATACAGGGGATCACGACATCAAGTGAGCATAGGCTGTGAATAACGATAGGATAAGGATCTCTACCTACATTACAGTAGGATCCCTACATAAAACACCTGTACAAGAGATACAGGGGATCACGACATCAAGTGAGCAGAGGTTGTGAATAACGATAGGATAAGGATCTCTACCTACATTACAGTAGGATCCCTACATAAAACACCTGTACAAGAGATACAGGGGATCACGACATCAAGTGAGCAGAGGTTGTGAATAACGATAGGATAAGGATCTCTACCTACATTACAGTAGGATCCCTACATAAAACACCTGTACAAGAGATACAGGGGATCACGACATCAAGTGAGTAGAGGTTGTGAATAACGATAGGATAAGGATCTCTACCTACATTACAGTAGGATCCCTACATAAAACTCCTGTACAAGAGATACAGGGGATCACGACATGACTTGTGCAGAGGTTGTGAATACAGGTAGGATTATGTTCTCTACCTACATTACAGTAGGATCCCTACATAAAACTCCTGTACAAGAGATACAGGTGATCATGACATCAAGTGAGCAGAGGTTGTGAATAACGATAGGATTAGGATCTCTACCTACATTACAGTAGGATCCCTACATATACTAGTCGTAAAAAGATACAAGTGATCACGACATCACTTGTGCAGAGGTTGTGAATATAGGTAGGATTATGTTCTCTACCTACATTACAGTAGGATCCCTACATAGAACTCCTGTACAAGAGATACAGGGGATCACGACATCAAGGGTGCAGAGGTTGTGAATACAGGTAGGATTATGTTCTCTACCTACATTACAGTAGGTTCCCTACATAAAACTCCTGTACAAGAGATACAGGGGATCACGACATCAAGTGAGCAGAGGTTGTGAATAACGATATTATTAGGATCTCTACCTACATTACAGTAGGTTCCCTACATAAAACTCCTGGTACAAGAGATACAGGGAATTACGTCATCAAGTGTGCAAAGGTTGTGAATACAGGTAGGTATATGTTCTCTACCTACATTACAGTAGGATCCCTACATAAAACTCCTGTACAAGAAATACAGGGGATCACGACATCACTTGTGCAGAGGTGGTGAATACAGGTAGGATTATGTTCTCTACCTACATTACAGTAGGATCCCTACATAAAACTCCTGTATAAGAGATACAGGGGATCACGACATCAAGTGAGCAGAGGTTGTGAATACAGGTAGGATTATGTTCTCTACCTACATTACAGTAGGATCCCTACATAAAACTCCTGTACAAGAGATACAGGGGATCACGACATCACTTGTGCAGAGGTTGAATACAGGTCGGATTATGTTCTCTACCTACATTACAGTAGGATCCCTACATACAACTCCTGTACATACATACAGCTGATCACGACATCACTTGTGCAGAGGTTGTGAATACAGGTCGGATTATGTTCTCTACCTACATTACAGTAGGATCCCTACATAAAACTCCTGTACAAGAGATACAGGTGATCACGACATCAAGCGAGCAGAGGTTGTGAATAACGATAGGATTAGGATCTCTACCTACATCACAGTAGGGTCCCTACATAAAACTCCTGTACAAGAGATACAGGTGATCACGACATCAAGCGAGCAGAGGTTGTGAATAACGATAGGATTAGGATCTCTACCTACATCACAGTAGGTTCCCTACAAAAAACTCATGTACAAGAGATACAGGGGATCACGACATCACTTGTGCAGAGGTTGTGAATACAGGTCGGATTATGTTCTCTACCTACATTACAGTAGGATCCCTACATAAAACTCCTGTACAAGAGATACAGGTGATCACGGCATCAAGCGAGCAGAGGTTGTGAATAACGATAGGATTAGGATCTCTACCTACATCACAGTAGGGCCCCTACATAAAACTCCTGGTACAAGAGATACAGGGGATCACGACATCAAGTTGCAGAGGTTGTGAATTCAGGTAGGATTATGTTCTCTACCTACATTACAATAGGATCCCTACATAAAACTCCTGTACATGAGATACAGGGTATCACGACATCAAGTGAGCAGAGGTTGTGAATAACGATAGGATAAGGATCTCTACCTACATTACAGTAGGGTCCCTACATAAAACACCTGTACAAGAGATACAGGGGATCACGACATCAAGTGAGCATAGGCTGTGAATAACGATAGGATAAGGATCTCTACCTACATTACAGTAGGATCCCTACATAAAACACCTGTACAAGAGATACAGGGGATCACGACATCAAGTGAGCAGAGGTTGTGAATAACGATAGGATAAGGATCTCTACCTACATTACAGTAGGATCCCTACATAAAACACCTGTACAAGAGATACAGGGGATCACGACATCAAGTGAGCAGAGGTTGTGAATAACGATAGGATAAGGATCTCTACCTACATTACAGTAGGATCCCTACATAAAACACCTGTACAAGAGATACAGGGGATCACGACATCAAGTGAGTAGAGGTTGTGAATAACGATAGGATAAGGATCTCTACCTACATTACAGTAGGATCCCTACATAAAACTCCTGTACAAGAGATACAGGGGATCACGACATGACTTGTGCAGAGGTTGTGAATACAGGTAGGATTATGTTCTCTACCTACATTACAGTAGGATCCCTACATAAAACTCCTGTACAAGAGATACAGGTGATCATGACATCAAGCGAGCAGAGGTTGTGAATAACGATAGGATTAGGATCTCTACCTACATTACAGTAGGATCCCTACATATACTAGTCGTAAAAAGATACAAGTGATCACGACATCACTTGTGCAGAGGTTGTGAATATAGGTAGGATTATGTTCTCTACCTACATTACAGTAGGATCCCTACATAGAACTCCTGTACAAGAGATACAGGGGATCACGACATCAAGGGTGCAGAGGTTGTGAATACAGGTAGGATTATGTTCTCTACCTACATTACAGTAGGTTCCCTACATAAAACTCCTGTACAAGAGATACAGGGGATCACGACATCAAGTGAGCAGAGGTTGTGAATAACGATATTATTAGGATCTCTACCTACATTACAGTAGGTTCCCTACATAAAACTCCTGGTACAAGAGATACAGGGAATTACGTCATCAAGTGTGCAAAGGTTGTGAATACAGGTAGGTATATGTTCTCTACCTACATTACAGTAGGATCCCTACATAAAACTCCTGTACAAGAAATACAGGGGATCACGACATCACTTGTGCAGAGGTGGTGAATACAGGTAGGATTATGTTCTCTACCTACATTACAGTAGGATCCCTACATAAAACTCCTGTATAAGAGATACAGGGGATCACGACATCAAGTGAGCAGAGGTTGTGAATACAGGTAGGATTATGTTCTCTACCTACATTACAGTAGGATCCCTACATAAAACTCCTGTACAAGAGATACAGGGGATCACGACATCACTTGTGCAGAGGTTGAATACAGGTCGGATTATGTTCTCTACC
The DNA here is from genome assembly GCA_036971475.1 of Prosapia bicincta. Classification (NCBI taxonomy): domain Eukaryota; kingdom Metazoa; phylum Arthropoda; class Insecta; order Hemiptera; family Cercopidae; genus Prosapia; species Prosapia bicincta. Next base: position 156,504,785 of record JBAIZL010000002.1, read on the forward strand.
TACATTACAGTAGGATCCCTACATAAAACTCCTGTACATAGATACAGCTGATCACGACATCACTTGTGCAGAGGTTGTGAATACAGGTCGGATTATGTTCTCTACCTACATTACAGTAGGATCCCTACATAAAATTCCTGTACAAGAGATACAGGTGATCACGACATCAAGCGAGCAGAGGTTGTGAATAACGATAGGATTAGGATCTCTACCTACATCACAGTAGGGTCCCTACATAAAACTCCTGTACAAGAGATACAGGTGATCACGACATCAAGCGAGCAGAGGTTGTGAATAACGATAGGATTAGGATCTCTACCTACATCACAGTAGGTTCCCTACAAAAAACTCATGTACAAGAGATACAGGGGATCACGACATCACTTGTGCAGAGGTTGTGAATACAGGTCGGATTATGTTCTCTACCTACATTACAGTAGGATCCCTACATAAAACTCCTGTACAAGAGATACAGGTGATCACGGCATCAAGCGAGCAGAGGTTGTGAATAACGATAGGATTAGGATCTCTACCTACATCACAGTAGGTTCCCTACATATAACTAGTCGTAAAAAGATACAAGTGATCACGACATCACTTGTGCAGAGGTTGTGAATACAGGTAGGATTATTTTCTCTACCTACATTACAGTAGGATCCCTACATAAATCTCTTGTACAAGAGATACAGGGGATCACGACATCAAGTGAGCAGAGGTTGTGAATAACGATATTATTAGGATCTGTACCTACATTACAGTAGGATCCCTACATAATACTCCTGTACAAGAGATACAGGGGATTACGTCATCAAGTGTGCAGAGGTTGTTAATACAGGTAGGATTATGTTCTCTACCTACATTACAGTAGGATCCCTACCTAAAACTCCTGGTACAAGAGATACAGGGGATCACGACATCACTTGTGCAGAGGTTGTGAATACAGGTAGTATTATGTTCCCTACCTATATTACAGTAGGGTCCCTACATAAAACTCATGTACAAGAGATACAGGGGATCACGACATCACTTGTGCAGAGGTTGTGTATACAGGTAGGATTATGTTCTCTAACTACATTACAGTAGGATCCCTACGTAAAACTCCTGTACAAGAGATACACGGGATCACGACATCACTTGCGCAGAGGTTGTGAATACAGGTCGGATTATGTTCTCTACCTACATTACAGTAGGATCCCTACATAAAACTCCTGTACAAGAGATACAGGTGATCACGACATCAAGCGAGCAGAGGTTGTGAATAACGATAGGATTAGGATATCTACCTACATCACAGTAGGTTCCCTACTTAAAACTCCTGTACAAGAGATACGGGGTAATCACGACATCAAGTGAGCAGAGGTTGTGAATAACGATAGGATTAGGATCTCTACCTACATTACAGTAGGTTCCCTACATAAAATTGCTGTACAAGAGATACAGGGGATCACGACATCAAGTGAGCAGAGGTTGTGAATAACGATAGGATTAGGATCTCTACCTACATTACAGTAGGTTCCCTACATAAAACTCCTGTACAAGAGATACAGGGGATCACGACATCGCTTGTGCAGAGGTTGTGAATACAGGTAGGTTTATGTTCTCTACCTACATTACAGAAGGATTCCTACATAAAACTCCTGTACAAGAGATACAGGGGATCACGACATCAAGTGAGCAGAGGTTGTGAATAACGATAGGATTAGGATCTCTACCTACATTACAGTAAGTTCCCTACATAAAACTCCTGTACAAGAGATACAGGGGATCACGACATCACTTGTACAGAGGTTGTGAATACAGGTCGGATTATGTTCTCTATCTACATTACAGTAGGATCCCTACATAAAACCCCTGTACAAGAGATACAGGGGATCACGACATCAAGTATGCAGAGGTTGTGAATACAGGTAGGATTATGTTCTCTACCTACATTACAGTAAGTTCCCTACATAAAACTCCTGTACAAGAGATACAGGGGATCACGACATCACTTGTGCAGAGGTTGTGAATAAAGGTCGGATTATGTTCTCTACCTACATTACAGTAGGATCCCTACATAAAACTCCTGTACAAGAGATACAGGGGATCACGACATCAATTGAGCAGAGGTTGTGAATAACGATAGGATTAGGATCTCTACCTACTTCACAGTAGGTTCCCTACATATAACTAGTCGTAAAAAGATACAAGTGATCACGACATCACTTGTGCAGAGGTCGTGAATACAGGTAGGATTATGTTCTCTACCTACATTACAATAGGATCCCTACATAAAACTCCTGTACAAGAGATACAGGGGAACACGACATCACTTGTGCAGAGGTTGTGAATACAGGTAGGATTATGTTCTCTACCTACATTACAGTAAGTTCCCTACATAAAATTCCTGTACAAGAGATACAGGGGATCACGACATCACTTGTGCAGAGGTTGTGAATAAAGGTCGGATTATGTTCTCTACCTACATTACAGTAGGATCCCTACATAAAACTCCTGTACAAGAGATACAGGGGATCACGACATCAATTGAGCAGAGGTTGTGAATAACGATAGGATTAGGATATCTATCTACATTACAGTAGGTTCCCTACATAAAACTCCTGTACAAGAGATACAGGGGATCACGACATCACTTGTGCAGAGGTTGTGAATACAGGTAGGATTATGTTCTCTACCTACATTACAGTAGGATCCCTACATAAAACTCCTGTACAAGAGATACTGGGGATCACGACATCAAGTGTGCAGAGGTTGTCAATACAGGTAGGATTATGTTCTCTACCTACATTACAGTAGGGCCCCTACATAAAACTCCTGGTACAAGAGATACAGGGGATCACGACATCAAGTTGCAGAGGTTGTGAATTCAGGTAGGATTATGTTCTCTACCTACATTACAATAGGATCCCTACATAAAACTCCTGTACATGAGATACAGGGTATCACGACATCAAGTGAGCAGAGGTTGTGAATAACGATAGGATAAGGATCTCTACCTACATTACAGTAGGGTCCCTACATAAAACACCTGTACAAGAGATACAGGGGATCACGACATCAAGTGAGCATAGGCTGTGAATAACGATAGGATAAGGATCTCTACCTACATTACAGTAGGATCCCTACATAAAACACCTGTACAAGAGATACAGGGGATCACGACATCAAGTGAGCAGAGGTTGTGAATAACGATAGGATAAGGATCTCTACCTACATTACAGTAGGATCCCTACATAAAACACCTGTACAAGAGATACAGGGGATCACGACATCAAGTGAGCAGAGGTTGTGAATAACGATAGGATAAGGATCTCTACCTACATTACAGTAGGATCCCTACATAAAACACCTGTACAAGAGATACAGGGGATCACGACATCAAGTGAGCAGAGGTTGTGAATAACGATAGGATAAGGATCTCTACCTACATTACAGTAGGATCCCTACATAAAACTCCTGTACAAGAGATACAGGGGATCACGACATGACTTGTGCAGAGGTTGTGAATACAGGTAGGATTATGTTCTCTACCTACATTACAGTAGGATCCCTACATAAAACTCCTGTACAAGAGATACAGGTGATCATGACATCAAGCGAGCAGAGGTTGTGAATAACGATAGGATTAGGATCTCTACCTACATTACAGTAGGATCCCTACATATACTAGTCGTAAAAAGATACAAGTGATCACGACATGACTTGTGCAGAGGTTGTGAATATAGGTAGGATTATGTTCTCTACCTACATTACAGTAGGATCCCTACATAGAACTCCTGTACAAGAGATACAGGGGATCACGACATCAAGGGTGCAGAGGTTGTGAATACAGGTAGGATTATGTTCTCTACCTACATTACAGTAGGTTCCCTACATAAAACTCCTGCACAAGAGATACAGGGTATCACGACATCAAGTGAGCAGAGGTTGTGAATAACGATATTATTAGGATCTCTACCTACATTACAGTAGGTTCCCTACATAAAACTCCTGGTACAAGAGATACAGGGAATTACTTCATAAAGTGTGCAAAGGTTGTGAATACAGGTAGGTATATGTTCTCTACCTACATTACAGTAGGATCCCTACATAAAACTCCTGTACAAGAAATACAGGGGATCACGACATCACTTGTGCAGAGGTGGTGAATACAGGTAGGATTATGTTCTCTACCTACATTACAGTAGGATCCCTACATAAAACTCCTGTATAAGAGATACAGGGGATCACGACATCAAGTGAGCAGAGGTTGTGAATACAGGTAGGATTATGTTCTCTACCTACATTACAGTAGGATCCCTACATAAAACTCCTGTACAAGAGATACAGGGGATCACGACATCACTTGTGCAGAGGTTGAATACAGGTCGGATTATGTTCTCTACCTACATTACAGTAGGATCCCTACATAAAACTCCTGTACATAGATACAGCTGATCACGACATCACTTGTGCAGAGGTTGTGAATACAGGTCGGATTATGTTCTCTACCTACATTACAGTAGGATCCCTACATAAAACTCCTGTACAAGAGATACAGGTGATCACGACATCAAGCGAGCAGAGGTTGTGAATAACGATAGGATTAGGATCTCTACCTACATCACAGTAGGGTCCCTACATAAAACTCCTGTACAAGAGATACAGGTGATCACGACATCAAGCGAGCAGAGGTTGTGAATAACGATAGGATTAGGATCTCTACCTACATCACAGTAGGTTCCCTACAAAAAACTCATGTACAAGAGATACAGGGGATCACGACATCACTTGTGCAGAGGTTGTTAATACAGGTCGGATTATGTTCTCTACCTACATTACAGTAGGATCCCTACATAAAACTCCTGTACAAGAGATACAGGTGATCACGGCATCAAGCGAGCAGAGGTTGTGAATAACGATAGGATTAGGATCTCTACCTACATCACAGTAGGTTCCCTACATATAACTAGTCGTAAAAAGATACAAGTGATCACGACATCACTTGTGCAGAGGTTGTGAATACAGGTAGGATTATGTTCTCTACCTACATTACAGTAGGATCCCTACATAAATCTCTTGTACAAGAGATACAGGGGATCACGACATCAAGTGAGCAGAGGTTGTGAATAACGATATTATTAGGATCTGTACCTACATTACAGTAGGATCCCTACATAATACTCCTGTACAAGAGATACAGGGGATTACGTCATCAAGTGTGCAGAGGTTGTTAATACAGGTAGGATTATGTTCTCTACCTACATTACAGTAGGATCCCTACCTAAAACTCCTGGTACAAGAGATACAGGGGATCACGACATCACTTGTGCAGAGGTTGTGAATACAGGTAGTATTATGTTCCCTACCTACATTACAGTAGGGTCCCTACATAAAACTCATGTACAAGAGATACAGGGGATCACGACATCACTTGTGCAGAGGTTGTGTATACAGGTAGGATTATGTTCTCTAACTACATTACAGTAGGATCCCTACGTAAAACTCCTGTACAAGAGATACAGGGGATCACGACATCACTTGTGCAGAGGTTGTGAATACAGGTAGTATTATGTTCCCTACCTACATTACAGTAGGGTCCCTACATAAAACTCATGTACAAGAGATACAGGGGATCACGACATCACTTGTGCAGAGGTTGTGTATACAGGTAGGATTATGTTCTCTAACTACATTACAGTAGGATCCCTACATAAAACTCCTGTACAAGAGAAACAGGTGATCACGACATCAAGCGAGCAGAGGTTGTGAATAACGATAGGATTAGGATATCTACCTACATCACAGTAGGTTCCCTACTTAAAACTCCTGTACAAGAGATACAGGGGATCACGACATCAAGTGAGCAGAGGTTGTGAATAACGATAGGATTAGGATCTCTACCTACATTACAGTAGGTTCCCTACATAAAACTCCTGTACAAGAGATACAGGGGATCACGACATCGCTTGTGCAGAGGTTGTGAATACAGGTAGGTTTATGTTCTCTACCTACATTACAGAAGGATTCCTACATAAAACTCCTGTACAAGAGATACAGGGGATCACGACATCAAGTGAGCAGAGGTTGTGAATAACGATAGGATTAGGATCTCTACCTACATTACAGTAAGTTCCCTACATAAAACTCCTGTACAAGAGATACAGGGGATCACGACATCACTTGTACAGAGGTTGTGAATACAGGTCGGATTATGTTCTCTATCTACATTACAGTAGGATCCCTACATAAAACCCCTGTACAAGAGATACAGGGGATCACGACATCAAGTATGCAGAGGTTGTCAATACAGGTAGGATTATGTTCTCTACCTACATTACAGTAGGGCCCCTACATACAATTCCTGTACAAGAGACACAGGGGATCACGACATCACTTGTGCAGAGGTTGTGAATACAGATCGGATTATGTTCTCTACCTACATTACAGTAGGATCCCTACATAAAACTCCTGTACAAGAGATACAGGGGATCACGACATCACTTGTGCAGAGGTTGTGAATACAGGTCGGATTATATTCTCTACCTACATTACAGTAGGATCCCTACATAAAACTCCTGTACAAGAGATACAGGTGATCACGACATCAAGCGAGCAGAGGTTGTGAATAACGATAGGATTAGGATCTCTACCTACATCACAGTAGGTTCCCTACATATAACTAGTCGTAAAAAGATACTAGTGATCACCACATCACTTGTGCAGAGGTTGTGAATACAGGTAGGATTATGTTCTCTACCTACATTACAGTACGATCCCTACATAAAACTCCTGTACAAGAGATACAGTGGATCACGACATCAAGTGAGCAGAGGTTGTGAATACAGGTAGGATTATGTTCTCTACCTACATTACAGTAAGTTCCCTACATAAAACTCCTGTACAAGAGATACAGGGGATCACGACATCACTTGTGCAGAGGTTGTGAATAAAGGTCGGATTATGTTCTCTACCTACATTACAGTAGGATCCCTACATAAAACTCCTGTACAAGAGATACAGGGGATCACGACATCAATTGAGCAGAGGTTGTGAATAACGATAGGATTAGGATATCTATCTACATTACAGTAGGTTCCCTACATAAAACTCCTGTACAAGAGATACAGGGGATCACGACATCACTTGTGCAGAGGTTGTGAATACAGGTAGGAATATGTTCTCTACCTACATTACAGTAGGATCCCTACATAAAACTCCTGTACAAGAGATACTGGGGATCACGACATCAAGTGTGCAGAGGTTGTCAATACAGGTAGGATTATGTTCTCTACCTACATTACAGTAGGGCCCCTACATAAAACTCCTGGTACAAGAGATACAGTTGATCACGACATCAAGTGTGCAGAGGTTGTGAATTCAGGTAGGATTATGTTCTCTACCTACATTACAATAGGATCCCTACATAAAACTCCTGTACATGAGATACAGGGTATCACGACATCAAGTGAGCAGAGGTTGTGAATAACGATAGGATAAGGATCTCTACCTACATTACAGTAGGATCCCTACATAAAACACCTGTACAAGAGATACAGGGGATCACGACATCAAGTGAGCAGAGGTTGTGAATTACGATAGGATAAGGATATCTACCTACATTACAGTAGGATCCCTACATAAAACACCTGTACAAGAGATACAGGGGATCACGACATCAAGTGAGCAGAGGTTGTGAATAACGATAGGATAAGGATCTCTATCTACATTACAGTAGGATCCCTACATAAAACACCTGTACAAGAGATACATTGGATCACGACATCAAGTGAGCAGAGGTTGTGAATAACGATAGGATAAGGATCTCTACCTACATTACAGTAGGATCCCTACATAAAACTCCTGTACAAGAGATACAGGGGATCACGACATGACTTGTGCAGAGGTTGTGAATACAGGTAGGATTATGTTCTCTACCTACATTACAGTAGGATCCCTACATAAAACTCCTGTACAAGAGATACAGGTGATCATGACATCAAGCGAGCAGAGGTTGTGAATAACGATAGGATTAGGATCTCTACCTACATTACAGTAGGATCCCTACATATAACTAGTCGTAAAAAGATACAAGTGATCACGACATCACTTGTGCAGAGGTTGTGAATATAGGTAGGATTATGTTCTCTACCTACATTACAGTAGGATCCCTACATAGAACTCCTGTACAAGAGATACAGGGGATCACGACATCAAGGGTGCAGAGGTTGTGAATACAGGTAGGATTATGTTCTCTACCTACATTACAGTAGGTTCCCTACATAAAACTCCTGTACAAGAGATACAGGGGATCACGACATCAAGTGAGCAGAGGTTGTGAATAACGATATTATTAGGATCTCTACCTACATTACAGTAGGTTCCCTACATAAAACTCCTGGTACAAGAGATACAGGGAATTACGTCATCAAGTGTGCAAAGGTTGTGAATACAGGTAGGTATATGTTCTCTACCTACATTACAGTAGGATCCCTACATAAAACTCCTGTACAAGAAATACAGGGGACCACGACATCACTTGTGCAGAGGTGGTGAATACAGGTAGGATTATGTTCTCTACCTACATTACAGTAGGATCCCTACATAAAACTCCTGTATAAGAGATACAGGGGATCACGACATCAAGTGAGCAGAGGTTGTGAATACAGGTAGGATTATGTTCTCTACCTACATTACAGTAGGATCCCTACATAAAACTCCTGTACAAGAGATACAGGGGATCACGACATCACTTGTGCAGAGGTTGAATACAGGTCGGATTATGTTCTCTACCTACATTACAGTAGGATCCCTACATAAAACTCCTGTACATAGATACAGCTGATCACGACATCACTTGTGCAGAGGTTGTGAATACAGGTCGGATTATGTTCTCTACCTACATTACAGTAGGATCCCTACATAAAACTCCTGTACAAGAGATACAGGTGATCACGACATCAAGCGAGCAGAGGTTGTGAATAACGATAGGATTAGGATCTCTACCTACATCACAGTAGGTTCCCTACATAAAACTCCTGTACAAGAGATACAGGTGATCACGACATCAAGCGAGCAGAGGTTGTGAATAACGATAGGATTAGGATCTCTACCTACATCACAGTAGGTTCCCTACATAAAACTCATGTACAAGAGATACAGGGGATCACGACATCACTTGTGCAGAGGTTGTGAATACAGGTCGGATTATGTTCTCTACCTACATTACAGTAGGATCCCTACATAAAACTCCTGTACAAGAGATACAGGTGATCACGGCATCAAGCGAGCAGAGGTTGTGAATAACGATAGGATTAGGATCTCTACCTACATCACAGTAGGTTCCCTACATATAACTAGTCGTAAAAAGATACAAGTGATCACGACATCACTTGTGCAGAGGTTGTGAATACAGGTAGGATTATGTTCTCTACCTACATTACAGTAGGATCCCTACATAAATCTCTTGTACAAGAGATACAGGGGATCACGACATCAAGTGAGCAGAGGTTGTGAATAACGATATTATTAGGATCTGTACCTACATTACAGTAGGATCCCTACATAAAACTCCTGTACAAGAGATACAGGGGATTACGTCATCAAGTGTGCAGAGGTTGTTAATACAGGTAGGATTATGTTCTCTACCTACATTACAGTAGGATCCCTACCTAAAACTCCTGGTACAAGAGATACAGGGGATCACGACATCACTTGTGCAGAGGTTGTGAATACAGGTAGTATTATGTTCCCTACCTACATTACAGTAGGGTCCCTACATAAAACTCATGTACAAGAGATACAGGGGATCACGACATCACTTGTGCAGAGGTTGTGTATACAGGTGGGATTATGTTCTCTAACTACATTACAGTAGGATCCCTACGTAAAACCCCTGTACAAGAGATACACGGGATCACGACATCACTTGCGCAGAGGTTGTGAATACAGGTCGGATTATGTTCTCTACCTACATTACAGTAGGATCCCTACATAAAACTCCTGTACAAGAGATACAGGTGATCACGACATCAAGCGAGCAGAGGTTGTGAATAACGATAGGATTAGGATCTCTACCTACATTACAGTAAGTTCCCTACATAAAACTCCTGTACAAGAGATACAGGGGATCACGACATCACTTGTACAGAGGTTGTGAATACAGGTCGGATTATGTTCTCTATCTACATTACAGTAGGATCCCTACATAAAACCCCTGTACAAGAGATACAGGGGATCACGACATCAAGTATGCAGAGGTTGTCAATACAGGTAGGATTAAGTTCTCTACCTACATTACAGTAGGGCCCCTACATACAATTCCTGTACAAGAGACACAGGGGATCACGACATCAAGCGAGCAGAGGTTGTGAATAACGATAGGATTAGGATCTCTACCTACATCACAGTAGGTTCCCTACATATAACTAGTCGTAAAAAGATACTAGTGATCACCACATCACTTGTGCAGAGGTTGTGAATACAGGTAGGATTATGTTCTCTACCTACATTACAGTACGATCCCTACATAAAACTCCTGTACAAGAGATACAGTGGATCACGACATCAAGTGAGCAGAGGTTGTGAATAACGATAGGATTAGGATCTCTACCTATATTACAGTAGGTTCCCTACATAAAACACCTGTACAAGAGATACAGGGGATCACGACATCACTTGTGCAGAGGTTGTGAATACAGGTAGGATTATGTTCTCTACCTACATTATAGTAGGATCCCTACATAAAACTCCTGTACAAGAGATACAGGGGATCAGGACATCAAGCGAGCAGAGGTTGTGAATAACGATAGGATTAGGATCTCTACCTACATTACAGTAGGATCCCTACATATAACTAGTCGTAAAAAGATACAAGTGATCACGACATCACTTGTGCAGAGGTTGTGAATATAGGTAGGATTATGTTCTCTACCTACATTACAGTAGGGTCCCTACATAAAACTCATGTACAAGAGATACAGGGGATCACGACATCACTTGTGCAGAGGTTGTGAATACAGGTCGGATTATATTCTCTACCTACATTACAGTAGGATCCCTACATAAAACTCCTGTACAAGAGATACAGGTGATCACGACATCAAGCGAGCAGAGGTTGTGAATAACGATAGGATTAGGATCTCTACCTACATCACAGTAGGTTCCCTACATATAACTAGTCGTAAAAAGATACTAGTGATCACCACATCACTTGTGCAGAGGTTGTGAATACAGGTAGGATTATGTTCTCTACCTACATTACAGTACGATCCCTACATAAAACTCCTGTACAAGAGATACAGTGGATCACGACATCAAGTGAGCAGAGGTTGTGAATAACGATAGGATTAGGATCTCTACCTACATTACAGTAGGTTCCCTACATAAAACTCCTGTACAAGAGATACAGGGGATCACGACATCAAGGGTGCAGAGGTTGTGAATACAGGTAGGATTATGTTCTCTACCTACATTACAGTAGGTTCCCTACATAAAACTCCTGTACAAGAGATACAGGGGATCACGACATCAAGTGAGCAGAGGTTGTGAATAACGATATTATTAGGATCTCTACCTACATTACAGTAGGTTCCCTACATAAAACTCCTGGTACAAGAGATACAGGGGATTACGTCATCAAGTGTGCAGAGGTTGTGAATACAGGTGGGATTATGTTCTCTACCTACATTACAGTAGGATCCCTACATAAAACTCCTGTACAAGAAATACAGGGGATCACGACATCACTTGTGCAGAGGTGGTGAATACAGTTAGGATTATGTTCTCTACCTACATTACAGTAGGATCCCTACATAAAACTCCTGTATAAGAGATACAGGGGATCACGACATCAAGTGAGCAGAGGTTGTGAATACAGGTAGGATTATGTTCTCTACCTACATAACAGTAGGATCCCTACATAAAACTCATGTACAAGAGATACAGGGGATCACGACATCAAGTGAGCAGAGGTTGTGAATAACGATAGGATAAGGATCTCTACCTACATTACAGTAGGATCCCTACATAAAACACCTGTACAAGAGATACAGGGGATCACGACATCAAGTGAGCAGAGGTTGTGAATTACGATAGGATAAGGATATCTACCTACATTACAGTAGGATCCCTACATAAAACACCTGTACAAGAGATACAGGGGATCACGACATCAAGTGAGCAGAGGTTGTGAATAACGATAGGATAAGGATCTCTATCTACATTACAGTAGGATCCCTACATAAAACACCTGTACAAGAGATACATTGGATCACGACATCAAGTGAGCAGAGGTTGTGAATAACGATAGGATAAGGATCTCTACCTACATTACAGTAGGATCCCTACATAAAACTCCTGTACAAGAGATACAGGGGATCACGACATGACTTGTGCAGAGGTTGTGAATACAGGTAGGATTATGTTCTCTACCTACATTACAGTAGGATCCCTACATAAAACTCCTGTACAAGAGATACAGGTGATCATGACATCAAGCGAGCAGAGGTTGTGAATAACGATAGGATTAGGATCTCTACCTACATTACAGTAGGATCCCTACATATAACTAGTCGTAAAAAGATACAAGTGATCACGACATCACTTGTGCAGAGGTTGTGAATATAGGTAGGATTATGTTCTCTACCTACATTACAGTAGGATCCCTACATAGAACTCCTGTACAAGAGATACAGGGGATCACGACATCAAGGGTGCAGAGGTTGTGAATACAGGTAGGATTATGTTCTCTACCTACATTACAGTAGGTTCCCTACATAAAACTCCTGTACAAGAGATACAGGGGATCACGACATCAAGTGAGCAGAGGTTGTGAATAACGATATTATTAGGATCTCTACCTACATTACAGTAGGTTCCCTACATAAAACTCCTGGTACAAGAGATACAGGGAATTACGTCATCAAGTGTGCAAAGGTTGTGAATACAGGTAGGTATATGTTCTCTACCTACATTACAGTAGGATCCCTACATAAAACTCCTGTACAAGAAATACAGGGGACCACGACATCACTTGTGCAGAGGTGGTGAATACAGGTAGGATTATGTTCTCTACCTACATTACAGTAGGATCCCTACATAAAACTCCTGTATAAGAGATACAGGGGATCACGACATCAAGTGAGCAGAGGTTGTGAATACAGGTAGGATTATGTTCTCTACCTACATTACAGTAGGATCCCTACATAAAACTCCTGTACAAGAGATACAGGGGATCACGACATCACTTGTGCAGAGGTTGAATACAGGTCGGATTATGTTCTCTACCTACATTACAGTAGGATCCCTACATAAAACTCCTGTACATAGATACAGCTGATCACGACATCACTTGTGCAGAGGTTGTGAATACAGGTCGGATTATGTTCTCTACCTACATTACAGTAGGATCCCTACATAAAACTCCTGTACAAGAGATACAGGTGATCACGACATCAAGCGAGCAGAGGTTGTGAATAACGATAGGATTAGGATCTCTACCTACATCACAGTAGGTTCCCTACATAAAACTCCTGTACAAGAGATACAGGTGATCACGACATCAAGCGAGCAGAGGTTGTGAATAACGATAGGATTAGGATCTCTACCTACATCACAGTAGGTTCCCTACATAAAACTCATGTACAAGAGATACAGGGGATCACGACATCACTTGTGCAGAGGTTGTGAATACAGGTCGGATTATGTTCTCTACCTACATTACAGTAGGATCCCTACATAAAACTCCTGTACAAGAGATACAGGTGATCACGGCATCAAGCGAGCAGAGGTTGTGAATAACGATAGGATTAGGATCTCTACCTACATCACAGTAGGTTCCCTACATATAACTAGTCGTAAAAAGATACAAGTGATCACGACATCACTTGTGCAGAGGTTGTGAATACAGGTAGGATTATGTTCTCTACCTACATTACAGTAGGATCCCTACATAAATCTCTTGTACAAGAGATACAGGGGATCACGACATCAAGTGAGCAGAGGTTGTGAATAACGATATTATTAGGATCTGTACCTACATTACAGTAGGATCCCTACATAAAACTCCTGTACAAGAGATACAGGGGATTACGTCATCAAGTGTGCAGAGGTTGTTAATACAGGTAGGATTATGTTCTCTACCTACATTACAGTAGGATCCCTACCTAAAACTCCTGGTACAAGAGATACAGGGGATCACGACATCACTTGTGCAGAGGTTGTGAATACAGGTAGTATTATGTTCCCTACCTACATTACAGTAGGGTCCCTACATAAAACTCATGTACAAGAGATACAGGGGATCACGACATCACTTGTGCAGAGGTTGTGTATACAGGTGGGATTATGTTCTCTAACTACATTACAGTAGGATCCCTACGTAAAACCCCTGTACAAGAGATACACGGGATCACGACATCACTTGCGCAGAGGTTGTGAATACAGGTCGGATTATGTTCTCTACCTACATTACAGTAGGATCCCTACATAAAACTCCTGTACAAGAGATACAGGTGATCACGACATCAAGCGAGCAGAGGTTGTGAATAACGATAGGATTAGGATCTCTACCTACATTACAGTAAGTTCCCTACATAAAACTCCTGTACAAGAGATACAGGGGATCACCACATCACTTGTGCAGAGGTTGTGAATACAGGTAGGATTATGTTCTCTACCTACATTACAGTACGATCCCTACATAAAACTCCTGTACAAGAGATACAGTGGATCACGACATCAAGTGAGCAGAGGTTGTGAATAACGATAGGATTAGGATCTCTACCTATATTACAGTAGGTTCCCTACATAAAACACCTGTACAAGAGATACAGGGGATCACGACATCACTTGTGCAGAGGTTGTGAATACAGGTAGGATTATGTTCTCTACCTACATTATAGTAGGATCCCTACATAAAACTCCTGTACAAGAGATACAGGGGATCAGGACATCAAGCGAGCAGAGGTTGTGAATAACGATAGGATTAGGATCTCTACCTACATTACAGTAGGATCCCTACATATAACTAGTCGTAAAAAGATACAAGTGATCACGACATCACTTGTGCAGAGGTTGTGAATATAGGTAGGATTATGTTCTCTACCTACATTACAGTAGGGTCCCTACATAAAACTCATGTACAAGAGATACAGGGGATCACGACATCACTTGTGCAGAGGTTGTGAATACAGGTCGGATTATATTCTCTACCTACATTACAGTAGGATCCCTACATAAAACTCCTGTACAAGAGATACAGGTGATCACGACATCAAGCGAGCAGAGGTTGTGAATAACGATAGGATTAGGATCTCTACCTACATCACAGTAGGTTCCCTACATATAACTAGTCGTAAAAAGATACTAGTGATCACCACATCACTTGTGCAGAGGTTGTGAATACAGGTAGGATTATGTTCTCTACCTACATTACAGTACGATCCCTACATAAAACTCCTGTACAAGAGATACAGTGGATCACGACATCAAGTGAGCAGAGGTTGTGAATAACGATAGGATTAGGATCTCTACCTACATTACAGTAGGTTCCCTACATAAAACTCCTGTACAAGAGATACAGGGGATCACGACATCAAGGGTGCAGAGGTTGTGAATACAGGTAGGATTATGTTCTCTACCTACATTACAGTAGGTTCCCTACATAAAACTCCTGTACAAGAGATACAGGGGATCACGACATCAAGTGAGCAGAGGTTGTGAATAACGATATTATTAGGATCTCTACCTACATTACAGTAGGTTCCCTACATAAAACTCCTGGTACAAGAGATACAGGGGATTACGTCATCAAGTGTGCAGAGGTTGTGAATACAGGTGGGATTATGTTCTCTACCTACATTACAGTAGGATCCCTACATAAAACTCCTGTACAAGAAATACAGGGGATCACGACATCACTTGTGCAGAGGTGGTGAATACAGTTAGGATTATGTTCTCTACCTACATTACAGTAGGATCCCTACATAAAACTCCTGTATAAGAGATACAGGGGATCACGACATCAAGTGAGCAGAGGTTGTGAATACAGGTAGGATTATGTTCTCTACCTACATAACAGTAGGATCCCTACATAAAACTCATGTACAAGAGATACAGGGGATCACGACATCACTTGTGCAGAGGTTGTGAATACAGGTAGGATTATGTTCTCTACCTACATTACAGTAGGATCCCTACATAAAACTCCTGTACAAGAAATACAGGGGATCACGACATCACTTGTGCAGAGGTGGTGAATACAGGTAGGATTATGTTCTCTACCTACATTACAGTAGGATCCCTACATAAAACTCCTGTATAAGAGATACAGGGGATCACGACATCAAGTGTGCAGAGGTGGTGAATACAGGTAGGATTATGTTCTCTACCTACATTACAGTAGGATCCCTACATAAAACTCCTGTATAAGAGATACAGGGGATCACGACATCAAGTGTGCAGAGGTTGTGAATACAGGTAGGATTATGTTCTCTACCTACATTACAGTAGGATCCCTACATAAAACTCCTGTACAAGAGATACAGGGGATCACGACATCACTTGTGCAGAGGTTGTGAATATAGGTAGGATTATGTTCTCTACCTACATTACAGTTGGATCCCTACATAAAACTCCTGTACAAGAGATACAGGGGATCACGACATCACTTGTGCAGAGGTTGAATACAGGTCGGATTATGTTCTCTACCTACATTACAGTAGGATCCCTACATAAAACTCCTGTACATAGATACAGGTGATCACGACATCACTTGTGCAGAGGTTGTGAATACAGGTAGGATTATGTTCTTTACCTACATTACAGTAGGATCCCTACATAAAACTCCTGTACAAGAGATACAGGTGATCACGACATCGAGCGAGCAGAGGTTGTGAATAACGATAGAATTAGGATCTCTACCTACATCACAGTAGGTTCCCTACATAAAACTCCTTTACAAGAGATACAGTTGATCACGACATCAAGCGAGCAGAGGTTGTGAATAACGATAGGATTAGGATCTCTACCTATATCACAGTAGGTTCCCTACATAAAACTCATGTACAAGAGATAGAGGGGATCACGACATCACTTGTGCAGAGGTTGTGAATACAGGTCGGATTATGTTCTCTACCTACATTACAGTAGGATCCCTACATAAAACTCCTGTACAAGAGATACAGGTGATCACGGCATCAAGCGAGCAGAGGTTGTGAATAACGATAGGATTAGGATCTCTACCTACATCACAGTAGGTTCCCTACATATATCTAGTCGTAAAAAGATACAAGTGATCACGACATCACTTGTGCAGAGGTTGTGAATACAGGTAGGATTATGTTCCCTACCTACATTACAGTAGGATCCCTACATAAATCTCTTGTACAAGAGATACAGGGGATCACGACATCAAGTGAGCAGAGGTTGTGAATAACGATATTATTAGGATCTGTACCTACATTACAGTAGGATCCCTACATAAAACTCCTGTACAAGAGATACAGGGGATTACGTCATCAAGTTTGCAGAGGTTGTTAATACAGGTAGGATTATGTTCTCTACCTACATTACAGTAGGATCCCTACCTAAAACTCCTGGTACAAGAGATACAGGGGATCACGACATCACTTGTGCAGAGGTTGTGAATACAGGTAGTATTATGTTCTCTACCTACATTACAGTAGGGTCCCTACATAAAACTCATGTACAAGAGATACAGGGGATCACGACATCACTTGTGCAGAGGTTGTGTATACAGGTAGGATTATGTTCTCTACCTACATTACAGTAGGATCCCTACATAAAACCCCTGTACAAGAGATACACGGGATCAGGACATCACTTGTGCAGAGGTTGTGAATACAGGTCGGATTATGTTCTCTACCTACATTACAGTAGGGTCCCTACATAAAACTCCTGTACAAGAGATACAGGTGATCACGACATCAAGCGAGCAGAGGTTGTGAATAACGATAGGATTAGGATCTCTACCTACATTACAGTAGGTTCCCTACATAAAACTCCTGTACAAGAGATACAGGGGATCACGACATCAAGTGAGCAGAGGTTGTGAATAACGATAGGATTAGGATCTCTACCTTCATCACAGTAGGTTCCCTACATATAACTAATCGTAAAAAGATAAAGTGATCACGACATCACTTGTGCAGAGGTTGTGAATACAGGTAGGATTATGTTCTCTACCTACATCACAGTAGGTTCCCTACTTAAAACTCCTGTACAAGAGATACGGGGTAATCACGACATCAAGTGAGCAGAGGTTGTGAATAACGATAGGATTAGGATCTCTACCTACATTACAGTAGGTTCCCTACATAAAACTCCTGTACAAGAGATACAGGGGATCACGACATCATGTGAGCAGAGGTTGTGAATAACGATAGGATTAGGATCTCTACCTACATTACAGTAGGTTCCCTACATGAAACTCCTGTACAAGAGATACAGGGGATCACGACATCGCTTGTGCAGAGGTTCAGAATACAGGTAGGTTTATGTTCTCTACCTACATTACAGTAGGATCCCTACATAAAACTCCTGTACAAGAGATACAGGGGATCACGACATCAAGCGAGCAGAGGTTGTGAATAACGATAGGATTAGGATCTCTACCTACATCACAGTAGGTTCCCTACTTAAAACTCCTGTACAAGAGATGCGGGGTAATCACGACATCACTTGTGCAGAGGTTGTGAATACAGGTCGGATTATAATCTCTACCTACATTACAGTAGGATCCCTACATAAAACTCCTGTACAAGAGATA
Organism: Prosapia bicincta; assembly: GCA_036971475.1. NCBI lineage: Eukaryota > Metazoa > Arthropoda > Insecta > Hemiptera > Cercopidae > Prosapia > Prosapia bicincta. Next base: position 156,523,554 of record JBAIZL010000002.1, read on the forward strand.
CAGGTGATCACGACATCAAGCGAGCAGAGGTTGTGAATAACGATAGGATTAGGATCTCTACCTACATCACAGTAGGTTCCCTACATATAACTAGTCGTAAAAAGATACTAGTGATCACCACATCACTTGTGCAGAGGTTGTGAATACAGGTATGATTATGTTCTCTACCTACATTACAGTAGGATCCCTACATAAAACTCATGTACAAGAGATACATGGGATCACGACATCACTTGTGCAGAGGTTGTGAATACAGGTCGGATTATGTTCTCTACCTACATTACAGTAGGATCCCTACATAAAACTCCTGTACAAGAGATACAGGGGATCACGACATCACTTGTGCAGAGGTTGTGAATACAGGTCGGATTATGTTCTCTACCTACATTACAGTAGGATCCCTACATAAAACCCCTGTACAAGAGATACAGGGGATCACGACATCAAGCGAGCAGAGGTTGTGAATAACGATAGGATTAGGATCTCTACCTACATTACAGTAGGTTCCCTACTTAAAACTCCTGTACAAGAGATACAGGGGATCACGACATCACTTGTGCAGAGGTGGTGAATACAGGTAGGATTATGTTCTCTACCTACATTACAGTATCATCCCTACATAAAACTCCTGTATAAGAGATACAGGGGATCACGACATCAAGTGAGCAGAGGTTGTGAATACAGGTAGGATTATGTTCTCTACCTACATTACAGTAGGATCCCTACATAAAACTCCTGTACAAGAGATACAGGGGATCACGACATCACTTGTGCAGAGGTTGTGAATACAGGTAGGATTATGTTCTCTACCTACATTACAGTAGGATCCCTACATAAAACTCCTGTACAAGAAATACAGGGGATCACGACATCACTTGTGCAGAGGTGGTGAATACAGGTCGGATTATGTTCTCTACCTACATTACAGTAGGATCCCTACATAAAACTCCTGTACATAGATACAGGTGATCACGACGTCACTTGTGCAGAGGTTGTGAATACAGGTCGGATTATGTTCTCTACCTACATTACAGTAGGATCCCTACATAAAACTCCTGTACAAGAGATACAGGTGAGAACGACATCAAGCGAGCAGAGGTTGTGAATAACGATAGGATTAGGATCTCTACATACATCACAGTAGGTTCCCTACATATAACTAGTCGTAAAAAGATACAAGTGATCACGACATCACTTGTCCAGAGGTTGTGAATACAGGTAGGATTATGTTCTCTACCTACATTACAGTAGGATCCCTACATAAATCTCTTGTACAAGAGATACAGGGGATCACGACATCAAGGGTGCAGAGGTTGTGAATACAGGTAGGATTATGTTCTCTACCTACATTACAGTAGGATCCCTACATAAAACTCATGTACAAGAGATACATGGGATCACGACATCACTTGTGCAGAGGTTGTGAATACAGGTCGGATTATGTTCTCTACCTACATTACAGTAGGATCCCTACATAAAACTCCTGTACAAGAGATACAGGGGATCACGACATCACTTGTGCAGAGGTTGTGAATACAGGTCGGATTATGTTCTCTACCTACATTATAGTAGGATCCCTACATAAAACCCCTGTACAAGAGATACAGGGGATCACGACATCAAGCGAGCAGAGGTTGTGAATAACGATAGGATTAGGATCTCTACCTACATTACAGTAGGTTCCCTACTTAAAACTCCTGTACAAGAGATACTGGGGATCACGACATCACTTGTGCAGAGGTGGTGAATACAGGTAGGATTATGTTCTCTACCTACATTACAGTAGGATCCCTACATAAAACTCCTGTACAAGAGATACAGGGGATCACAACATCACTTGTGCAGAGGTTGTGAATACAGGTAGGATTATGTTCTCTACCTACATTACAGTAGGATCCCTACATAAAACTCCTGTACAAGAAATACAGGGGATCACGACATCACTTGTGCAGAGGTGGTGAATACAGGTCGGATTATGTTCTCTACCTACATTACAGTAGGATCCCTACATAAAACTCCTGTACATAGATACAGGTGATCACGACATCACTTGTGCAGAGGTTGTGAATACAGGTCGGATTATGTTCTCTACCTACATTACAGTAGGATCCCTACATAAAACTCCTGTACAAGAGATACATGTGATCACGACATCAAGCGAGCAGAGGTTGTGAATAACGATAGGATTAGGATCTCTACCTACATCACAGTAGGTTCCCTACATATAACTAGTCGTAAAAAGATACAAGTGATCACGACATCACTTGTGCAGAGGTTGTGAATACAGGTAGGATTATGTTCTCTACCTACATTACAGTAGGATCCCTACATAAATCTCTTGTACAAGAGATACAGGGGATCACGACATCAAGGGTGCAGAGGTTGTGAATACAGGTAGGATTATGTTCTCTACCTACATTACAGTAGGATCCCTACATAAAACTCATGTACAAGAGATACATGGGATCACGACATCACTTGTGCAGAGGTTGTGAATACAGGTCGGATTATGTTCTCTACCTACAGTACAGTAGGATCCCTACATAAAACTCCTGTATAAGAGATACAGGGGATCACGACATCAAGTGAGCAGAGGTTGTGAATACAGGTAGGATTATGTTCTCTACCTACATTACAGTAGGATCCCTACATAAAACTCCTGTACAAGAGATACAGGGGATCACGACATCACTTGTGCAGAGGTTGTGAATACAGGTAGGATTATGTTCTCTACCTACATTACAGTAGGATCCCTACATAAAACTCCTGTACAAGAAATACAGGGGATCACGACATCACTTGTGCAGAAGTGGTGAATACAGGTCGGATTATGTTCTCTACCTACATTGCAGTAGGATCCCTACATAAAACTCCTGTACATAGATACAGGTGATCACGACATCACTTGTTCAGAGGTTGTGAATACAGGTCGGATTATGTTCTCTACCTACATTACAGTAGGATCCCTACATAAAACTCCTGTACAAGAGATACAGGTGATCACGACATCAAGCGAGCAGAGGTTGTGAATAACGATAGGATTAGGATCTCTACCTACATCACAGTAGGTTCCCTACATATAACTAGTCGTAAAAAGATACAAGTGATCACGACATCACTTGTGCAGAGGTTGTGAATACAGGTCGGATTATGTTCTCTACCTACATTACAGTAGGATCCCTACATAAAACTCCTGTACAAGAGATACAGGTGATCACGACATCAAGCGAGCAGAGGTTGTGAATAACGATAGGATTAGGATCTCTACCTACATCACAGTAGGTTCCCTACATAAAACTCCTTTACAAGAGATACAGTTGATCACGACATCAAGCGAGCAGAGGTTGTGAATAACGACAGGATTAGGATCTCTACCTATATCACAGTAGGTTCCCTACATAAAACTCCTGTACAAGAGATACAAGGGATCACGACATCACTTGTGCAGAGGTTGTGAATACAGGTCGGATTATGTTCTCTACCTACATTACAGTAGGATCCCTACATAAAACCCCTGTACAAGAGATACAGGGGATCACGACATCAAGCGAGCAGAGGTTGTGAATAACGATAGGATTAGGATCTCTACCTACATTACAGTAGGTTCCCTACTTAAAACTCCTGTACAAGAGATACAGGGGATCACGACATCACTTGTGCAGAGGTGGTGAATACAGGTAGGATTATGTTCTCTACCTACATTACAGTAGGATCCCTACATAAAACTCCTGTACATAGATACAGGTGATCACGACATCACTTGTGCAGAGGTTGTGAATACAGGTCGGATTATGTTCTCTACCTACATTACAGTAGGATCCCTACATAAAACTCCTGTACAAGAGATACAGGTGATCACGACATCAAGCGAGCAGAGGTTGTGAATAACGATAGGATTAGGATCTCTACCTACATCACAGTAGGTTCCCTACATATAACTAGTCGTAAAAAGATACAAGTGATCACGACATCACTTGTGCAGAGGTTGTGAATACAGGTCGGATTATGTTCTCTACCTACATTACAGTAGGATCCTTACATAAAACTCCTGTACAAGAGATACAGGTGATCACGGCATCAAGCGAGCAGAGGTTGTGAATAAAGATAGGATTAGGATCTCTACCTACATCACAGTAGGTTCCCTACATATAACTAGTCGTAAAAAGATACAAGTGATCACGACATCACTTGTGCAGAGGTTGTTAATACAGGTAGGATTATGTTTTCTACCTACATTACAGTAGGACCCCTACATAAATCTCTTGTACAAGAGATACAGGGGATCACGACATCAAGTGAGCAGAGGTTGTGAATAACGATATTATTAGGATCTGTACCTACATTACAGTAGGATCCCTACATAAAACTCCTGTACAAGAGATACAGGGGATTACGTCATCAAGTGTGCAGAGGTTGTTAATACAGGTAGGATTATGTTCTCTACCTACATTACAGTAGGATCCCTACCTAAAACTCCTGGTACAAGAGATACAGGGGATCACGACATCACTTGTGCAGAGGTTGTGAATACAGGTAGTATTATGTTCTCTACCTACATTACAGTAGGGTCCCTACATAAAACTCATGTACAAGAGATACAGGGGATCACGACATCACTTGTGCAGAGTTTGTGTATACAGGTAGGATTATGTTCTCTACCTACATTACAGTAGGATCCCTACATAAAACCCCTGTACAAGAGATACACGGGATCAGGACATCACTTGTGCAGAGGTTGTGAATACAGGTCGGATTATGTTCTCTACCTACATTACAGTAGGATCCCTACATAAAACTCCTGTACAAGAGATACAGGTGATCACGACATCAAGCGAGCAGAGGTTGTGAATAACGATAGGATTAGGATCTCTACCTACATTACAGTAGGATCCCTACATAAAACTCCTGTACAAGAGATACAGGGGATCACGACATCAAGTGAGCAGAGGTTGTGAATAACGATAGGATTAGGATCTCTACCTTCATCACAGTAGGTTCCCTACTTAAACCTCCTGTACAAGAGATACGGGGTAATCACGACATCAAGTGAGCAGAGGTTGTGAATAACGATAGGATTAGGATCTCTACCTACATTACAGTAGGTTCCCTACATAAAACTCCTGTACAAGAGATACAGGGGATCGCGACATCATGTGTGCAGAGGTTGTGAATAACGATAGGATTAGGATCTCTACCTACATTAGAGTAGGTTCCCTACATGAAACTCCTGTACAAGAGATACAGGGGATCACGACATCGCTTGTGCAGAGGTTCAGAATACAGGTAGGTTTATGTTCTCTACCTACATTACAGTAGGATCCCTACATAAAACTCCTGTACAAGAGATACAGGGGATCACGACATCAAGTGAGCAGAGGTTGTGAATAACGATATTATTAGGATCTCTACTTACATTACAGTAAGGTCCCTACATAAAACTCCTGTACAAGAGATACAGGGGATCATGACATCACTTGTACAGAGGTTGTGAATACAGGTCGGATTATGTTCTCTATCTACATTACAGTAGGGCCCCTACATAAAACTCCTGTACAAGAGATACAGGGGTTCACGACATCAAGCGAGCAGAGGTTGTGAATAACGATAGGATTAGGATCTCTACCTACATCACAGTAGGTTCCCTACTTAAAACTCCTGTACAAGAGATACGGGGTAATCACGACATCACTTGTGCAGAGGTTGTGAATACAGGTCGGATTATAATCTCTACCTACATTACAGTAGGATCCCTACATAAAACTCCTGTACAAGAGATACAGGTGATCACGACATCAAGCGAGCAGAGGTTGTGAATAACGATAGGATTAGCATCTCTACCTACATCACAGTAGGTTCCCTACATATAACTAGTCGTAAAAAGATACTAGTGATCACCACATCACTTGTGCAGAGGTTGTGAATACAGGTAGGATAATGTTCTCTACCTACATTACAGTACGATCCCTACATAAAACTCCTGTACAAGAGATACAGGGGATCACGACATCAAGGGTGCAGAGGTTGTGAATACAGGTAGGATTATGTTCTCTACCTACATTACAGTAGGATCCCTACATAAAACTCATGTACAAAAGATACAGGGGATCACGACATCACTTGTGCAGAGGTTGTGAATACAGGTCGGATTATGTTCTCTACCTACATTACAGTAGGATCCCTACATAAAACTCCTGTACAAGAGATACAGGGGATCACGACATCACTTGTGCAGAGGTTGTGAATACAGGTAGGATTATGTTCTCTACCTACATTACAGTAGGATCCCTACATAAAACTCCTGTACAAGAAATACAGGGGATCACGACATCACTTGTGCAGAGGTGGTGAATACAGGTCGGATTATGTTCTCTACCTACATTACAGTAGGATCCCTACATAAAACTCCTGTACATAGATACAGGTGATCACGACATCACTTGTGCAGAGGTTGTGAATACAGGTCGGATTATGTTCTCTACCTACATTACAGTAGGATCTATACATAAAACTCCTGTACAAGAGATACAGGGGATTACGTCATCAAGTGTGCAGAGGTTGTTAATACAGGTAGGATTATGTTCTCTACCTACATTACAGTAGGATCCCTACCTAAAACTCCTGGTACAAGAGATACAGGGGATCACGACATCACTTGTGCAGAGGTTGTGAATACAGGTAGTATTATGTTCTCTACCTACATTACAGTAGGGTCCCTACATAAAACTCATGTACAAGAGATACAGGGGATCACGACATCAGTTGTGCAGAGGTTGTGTATACAGGTAGGATTATGTTCTCTACCTACATTACAGTAGGATCCCTACATAAAACTCCTGTACAAGAGATACACGGGATCAGGACATCACTTGTACAGAGGTTGTGAATACAGGTCGGATTATGTTCTCTATCTACATTACAGTAGGGCCCCTACATAAAACTCCTGTACAAAAGATACAGGGGATCACGACATCAAGCTAGCAGAGGTTGTAAATAACGATAGGATTAGGATCTCTACCTACATCACAGTAGGTTCCCTATATATAACTAGTCGTAAAAAGATACAAGTGATCACGACATCACTTGTGCAGAGGTTGTGAATACAGGTAGGATTATGTTCTCTACCTACATTACAGTAGGATCCCTACATAAATCTCTTGTACAAGAGATAGAGGGGATCACGACATCAAGTGAGCAGAGGTTGTGAATAACGATATTATTAGGATCTGTACTTACATTACAGTAGGATCCCTACATAAAACTCCTGTACAAGAGATACAGGGGATTACGTCATCAAGTGTGCAGAGGTTGTTAATACAGGTAGGATTATGTTCTCTACCTACATTACAGTTGGATCCCTACCTAAAACTCCTGGTACAAGAGATACAGGGGATCACGACATCACTTGTGCAGAGGTTGTGAATACAGGTAGGATTATGTTCTCTACCTACATTACAGTAGGATCCCTACATAAAACTCCTGTACAAGAGATACACGGGATCAGGACATCACTTGTACAGAGGTTATGAATACAGGTCGGATTATGTTCTCTATCTACATTACAGTAGGGCCCCTACATAAAACTCCTGTACAAGAGATACAGGGGATCACGTCATCAAGCGAGCAGAGGTTGTGAATAACGATAGGATTAGGATCTCTACCTACATCACAGTAGGTTCCCTACTTAAAACTCCTGTACAAGAGATACGGGGTAATCACGACATCACTTGTGCAGAGGTTGTGAATACAGGTCGGATTATAATCTCTACCTACATTACAGTAGGATCCCTACATAAAAAAACTGTACAAGAGATACAGGTGATCACGACATCAAGCGAGCAGAGGTTGTGAATAACGATAGGATTAGGATCTCTACCTACATCACAGTAGGTTCCCTACATATAACTAGTCGTAAAAAGATACTAGTGATCACCACATCACTTGTGCAGAGGTTGTGAATACAGGTAGGATAATGTTCTCTACCTACATTACAGTACGATCCCTACATAAAACTCCTGTACAAGAGATACAGGGGATCACGACATCAAGGGTGCAGAGGTTGTGAATACAGGTAGGATTATGTTCTCTACCTACATTACAGTAGGATCCCTACATAAAACTCATGTACAAGAGATACAGGGGATCACGATATCAAGCGAGCAGAGGTTGTGAATAACGATAGAATTAGGATCACTACCTACATTACAGTAGGTTCCCTACTTAATACTCCTGTACAAGAGATACAGGGGATCACGACATGACTTGTGCAGAGGTTGTGAATACAGGTAGGATTATGTTGTCTACCTACATTACAGTAGGATCCCTACATAAAACTCCTGTACAAGAGATACAGGGGATCAAGACATCACTTGTGCAGAGGTTGTGAATACAGGTAGGATTATGTTCTCTACCTACATTACAGTAGGATCCCTACATAAAACTCCTGTACAAGAGATATAGGGGATCACGACATCAAGTGAGCAGAGGTTGTGAATAACGATAGGATTAGGATCTCTGCCTACATCACAGTAGGTTCCCTACATATAACTAGTCGTAAAAAGATACAAGTGATCACGACATCACTTGTGCAGAGGTTGTGAATACAGGTAGGATTATGTACTCTACCTACATTACAGTAGGATCCCTACATAAAACCCCTGTACAAGAGATACAGGGGATCACGTCATCAAGTGAGCAGAGGTTGTGAATAACGATAGGATTAGGACCTCTACCCACATTACAGTAGGTACCCTACATAAAACTCCTGTACAAGAGATACAGGGGATCACGACATCACTTGTGCAGAGGTTGTGAATACAGGTAGGATTATGTTCTCTACCAACATTACAGTAGGATCCCTACATAAAACTCCTGTACTTGAGATACAGGGGATCACGACATTACTTGTGCAGAGGTTGTGAATACAGGTAGGATTATGTTCTCTACCTACATTACAGTAGGATCCCTACATAAAACTCCTGTACAAGAGATACAGGGGATCACGACATCACTTGTGCAGAGGTTGTAAATACAGGTAGGATTATGTTCTCTACCTACATTACAGTAGGATCCCTACATAAAACCCCTGTACAAGAGATACAGGGGATCACGATATCAAGTGAGCAGAGGTTGTGAATAACGATAGGATTAGGATCTCTACCTACATTACAGTAGGTTCTCTACATAAAACTCCTGGTACAAAAGATACAGGGGATCACGACATCACGTGCGCTGAGATTCTGAACATAGATAGGGTTTAGATCTCTACCTACATCACATTAGGTTCCCTACATAAAACTCCGGGTCCAAGAGATACATTGGATCACGACATCAAGTGTGCAGATATTCTGAATATAGGTAGGGTTTAGATCTTTACCTACATGACATTAGGTTCCTTACGTATTACTAGAAGTAAAAAAGATACGGGGGATCACGACATTAAGTGTGCAGAGACTCTGAATATAGATAGGGTTTAGATCTCTACCTACATCACATTAGGTTCCCTACATATTACTAGAGGTAAAAAAGGTACGGGGGATCACGACATTAAGTGTGCAGAGACTCTGAATATAGATAGGGTTTAGATCTCTACCTACATCACATTAGGTTCCCTACATATTACTAGAGGTATAAAAGATACGGGGGATCACGACATTAAGTGTGCAGAGACTCAGAATATAGATAGGGTTTAGATCTCTACCTACATCACATTAGGTTCCCTAAATATTACTAGAGGTAAAAAAGATACGGTGGATCACGACATTAAGTGTGCAGAGACTCTGAATGTAGATAGGGTTTAGATCTCTACCTACATCACATTAGGTTCCCTACATATTACTAGAGGTAAAAAAGATACGGGGGATCACGACATTAAGTGTGCAGAGACTCTGATTATAGATAGGGTTTAGATCTCTACCTACATCACATTAGGTTCCCTACATATTACTAGAGGTAAAAAAGATACGGGGGATCACGACATTATGTGTGCAGAGACTCTGAATATAGATAGGGTTTAGATCACTACCTACATCACATTAGGTTCCTTACATAATACTAGAGGTAAGAAAGATACGGGGATCACGACATTAAGTGTGCAGAGACTCTGAATATAGATAGGGTTTAGATCTCTACCTATATCACATTAGGTTCCTTACATATTACTAGAGGTTAAAAAGATACGGGGGATCACGACATTAAGTGTGCAGAGACTCTGAATATAGATAGGGTTTAGATCTCTACCTACATCTCATTAGGCTCCCTACATATTACTAGAGGTAAAAAAGATACGGGGGATCACGACAATAAGTGTGCAGAGACTCTGAATATAGATAGGGTTTAGATCTCTACCTACATCACATTAGGTTCCCTACATATTACTAGAGGTAAAAAAGATACGGGGGATCACGACATTAAGTGTGCAGAGACTCTGAATATAGATAGGGTTTAGATCTCTTCCTACATCACATTAGGTTCCCTACATATTACTAGAGGTAAAAAAGATACGGGGGATCACGACATTAAGTGTGCAGAGACTCTGAATATAGATAGGTTTCAGATCTCTACCTACATCACATTAGATTCCTTACATATTACTAGAGGTAAAAAAGATACGGGGGATCACGACATCAAGTGTGGAGAGACTCTGAATATAGATAGGGTTTAGATCTCTACCTACATCACATTAGGTTCCTTACATATTACTAGAGGTAAAAAAGATACGGGGGATCACGACATTAAGTGTGCAGAGACTCTGAATATAGATAGGTTTTAGATCTCTACCTACATCACATTAGTTTCCCTACATATTACTAGAGGTAAAAAAGATACGGGGGATCACGACATCAAGTGTGGAGAGACTCTGAATATAGATAGGGTTTAGATCTCTACCTACATCACATTAGGTTCCTTACATATTACTAGAGGTAAAAAAGATACGGGGGATCACGACATTAAGTGTGCAGAGATTCTGAATATAGACAGGGTTTAGATCTCTACCTACATTACATTAGGTTTCTTACATATTACTAGAGGTAAAAAAGATACGGGGGATCACGACATCAAGTGTGCAGACACTCTGAATATAGATAGGGTTTAGATCTCTACCTACATCACATTAGGTGCCTTTCATATTACTAGAGGTAAAAAAGATACGGGGGATCACGACATTAAGTGTGCAGAGACTCTGAATATAGATAGGGTTTAGATCTCTACCTACATCACATTAGGTTCCCTACATATTACTAGAGGTAAAAAAGATACGGGGGATCACGACAATAAGTGTGCAGAGACTCTGAATATATATAGGGTTTGGATCTCTACCTACATCACATTAGGTTCCCTACATATTACTAGAGGTAAAAAAGATACGGGGGATCACGACATTAAGTGTGCAGAGACTCTGATTATAGATAGGGTTTAGATCTCTACCTACATCACATTAGGTTCCCTACATATTACTAGAGGTAAAAAAGATACGGGGGATCACGACATTAAGTGTGCAGAGACTCTGAATATAGATAGGGTTTAGATCTCTACCTACATCACATTAGGTTCCCTACATATTACTAGAGGTAAAAAAGGTACGGGGGATCACGACATTAAGTGTGCAGAGACTCTGAATATAGATAGGGTTTAGATCTCTACCTACATCACATTAGGTTCCCTACATATTACTAGAGGTATAAAAGATACGGGGGATCACGACATTAAGTGTGCAGAGACTCAGAATATAGATAGGGTTTAGATCTCTACCTACATCACATTAGGTTCCCTAAATATTACTAGAGGTAAAAAAGATACGGTGGATCACGACATTAAGTGTGCAGAGACTCTGAATGTAGATAGGGTTTAGATCTCTACCTACATCACATTAGGTTCCCTACATATTACTAGAGGTAAAAAAGATACGGGGGATCACGACATTAAGTGTGCAGAGACTCTGATTATAGATAGGGTTTAGATCTCTACCTACATCACATTAGGTTCCCTACATATTACTAGAGGTAAAAAAGATACGGGGGATCACGACATTATGTGTGCAGAGACTCTGAATATAGATAGGGTTTAGATCACTACCTACATCACATTAGGTTCCTTACATAATACTAGAGGTAAGAAAGATACGGGGATCACGACATTAAGTGTGCAGAGACTCTGAATATAGATAGGGTTTAGATCTCTACCTATATCACATTAGGTTCCTTACATATTACTAGAGGTTAAAAAGATACGGGGGATCACGACATTAAGTGTGCAGAGACTCTGAATATAGATAGGGTTTAGATCTCTACCTACATCTCATTAGGCTCCCTACATATTACTAGAGGTAAAAAAGATACGGGGGATCACGACAATAAGTGTGCAGAGACTCTGAATATAGATAGGGTTTAGATCTCTACCTACATCACATTAGGTTCCCTACATATTACTAGAGGTAAAAAAGATACGGGGGATCACGACATTAAGTGTGCAGAGACTCTGAATATAGATAGGGTTTAGATCTCTTCCTACATCACATTAGGTTCCCTACATATTACTAGAGGTAAAAAAGATACGGGGGATCACGACATTAAGTGTGCAGAGACTCTGAATATAGATAGGTTTCAGATCTCTACCTACATCACATTAGATTCCTTACATATTACTAGAGGTAAAAAAGATACGGGGGATCACGACATCAAGTGTGGAGAGACTCTGAATATAGATAGGGTTTAGATCTCTACCTACATCACATTAGGTTCCTTACATATTACTAGAGGTAAAAAAGATACGGGGGATCACGACATTAAGTGTGCAGAGACTCTGAATATAGATAGGTTTTAGATCTCTACCTACATCACATTAGTTTCCCTACATATTACTAGAGGTAAAAAAGATACGGGGGATCACGACATCAAGTGTGGAGAGACTCTGAATATAGATAGGGTTTAGATCTCTACCTACATCACATTAGGTTCCTTACATATTACTAGAGGTAAAAAAGATACGGGGGATCACGACATTAAGTGTGCAGAGATTCTGAATATAGACAGGGTTTAGATCTCTACCTACATTACATTAGGTTTCTTACATATTACTAGAGGTAAAAAAGATACGGGGGATCACGACATCAAGTGTGCAGAGACTCTGAATATAGATAGGGTTTAGATCTCTACCTACATCACATTAGGTGCCTTTCATATTACTAGAGGTAAAAAAGATACGGGGGATCACGACATTAAGTGTGCAGAGACTCTGAATATAGATAGGGTTTAGATCTCTACCTACATCACATTAGGTTCCCTACATATTACTAGAGGTAAAAAAGATACGGGGGATCACGACAATAAGTGTGCAGAGACTCTGAATATATATAGGGTTTGGATCTCTACCTACATCACATTAGGTTCCCTACATATTACTAGAGGTAAAAAAGATACGGGGGATCTCGACATTAAGTGTGCAGAGACTCTGAATATAGATAGGGTTTACATCTCTACCTACATCACATTAGGTTCCCTACATATTACTAGAGGTAAAAAAGATATGGGGGATCACGACATTAAGTGTGCAGAGACTCTGAATATAGATAGGGTTTAGATCTCTACCTACATCACATTAGGTTCCTTACATATTACTAGTGGTACAAAAGATATGGAGGATCACGACATCAAATGTGCAGAGATTATAAACAGATGTAGTATTATGGTACCTACCGCTATTACTGTAAAGCCCCTATATAAAACGTCTATTATAGGAGACAATGAAGATCATGGTGTCGTTACTTGAAATATATTTTCTAACGAAGACATATAGTTTGGGGTACCTGTTAAACCCCTTGTAAGGCAATAATGTTTCCCTAGAGCTGAGGAACAGGAACAGCTCATTATGGAAATCGTGGGAAGGTTGGTTTACCTGAAGTAGAGCAGCTCTCAACTGGAGTTGAGGAAGATTTCGATTCACGCCGAGTATTAAAACATATATAAATTAAAATTTCCCACGTTTTTTGAAAAAGTCAAATTTTGGATAAGCTATTTGTAAAAGTATATGTGTTTAACTAAATGCAAAGAAATTATAGTAGCTTTCTATGTTCCCATATCTTTTGTCCGGTATTACTTACTCACGTTCATCTGAGGTTAGCTACTCTGATTAATTTTAGGTTACAATATTCTGATTTCAGCTATTTGTTTACAAATTCTTACAATAATGTTGAATCATAGTCTTAGTTTTAATCAAAATCCTAAACTGTACTTAGATTTGATTAATTGTAAAACTAGATCAGTTTACAAATGTACACAGACATTGCATTGAGTGTTAGAATATTTATTTGTGGTTACTTAAATTGATGGTAGACCGAAGGCAGTGAAAACCATTTATATTTCAACAAGAAGTTAAAAAAAATCAACACAAATCCGAAGAAGAAGAAAATAGTACCTTACAACAGAAACCTATTTAGATACTAATTTAACATGATATTATACAAATTATTTATATATTTTTAAATATTGGAAGGTAAATGGTTTAACATTGACGCAAGCGAATGGCACCGGTTGAGTCGAGGTAGCATTGTATGCTCTTTGTGTTTCTGAAGAGATGTAGAAACAAGACGTCACACGAATACCTCTTTAATTCTGTAAGCCATGACCTCCCACATCTGCCTCATCAGCTTTGTAAATTGTACAGCGTCCCTTTGTAAAAGAATTGCAGATAAGTACATAAATACTCTGGCGGTATAATGGTGTCCCCTTTCAAATATAACACAGGTTTATCTTCAACAAGTAGATTGACAAAAAAATATGTAAATTAACAACATGTCTCAGAAACGTTGATGATGGATTACTTATATTATACAAAAACAATTAAATAATAATACTTGGAAAACTAATAACTACAAACCACAAATATGTGTTCTACAGGGAGAAAACGACAATACAATTTCTTACTAAACACTTCTAAATGTTTTAGACTTGCCTATAGTAGCACTTACTTTGCTTGTTGAGGACGGCCGTTTCGGGAGATGTGTCCCATTGTCAACTCAGACCGTAACTCCTGTAACTCCTGAGTTACGGTCTGAGTTGACAAAGGGACACATCTCCCGAAACGGCCGTCCTTAACAAGCAAAGTAAGTGCTACTATAGGCAAGTTTAAAACATTTAAAATTGTTTAGTGATTACTAGTAGCTCACGCGAAGATGGAATCAACAAATGTTAAAATTTGTTATTTAGGCACAACAATTTGTATCAGAAATTTAAATAACGATTAATATTTATCTTTTGAAAATCCACATAAGCCATGATCACATTACAAGCCATTTTAATGACCCATTTGAGACAAAATTCACTTACTGAATGCATAGAATATGCGTAGAATAACACGTAAATAATGTTTCATCACCTAAATAAAAAGAAAAAAAGAAAAAAAATAATAACTGAACTTCAAAATCTAACAAACAAACCAAATGCAATAAAAAGAAATGACCTGTCTTCACACAAATAATGGGGTGTCTACTACTGTTACTAAAAGAATAATCAAATCCATACAACAATTATATTATCTGAGGTTTGCCCATGACGGTTGTTAAAATTTTAAAGTTGTTAATTAATTAAATATCTGTGAACTTGTACGAATTTGTGGAAAAAACGTTTTCGACGTTTTCTAGACACTGAAGAAGCTTCATTGACATCATTTTATCTTAGTAATTTTTTCATTGGCCTACTTTTATTTTAAATCTACACATTTATGAATCAAGAATATTTTTGAAAACATTATTAGTATTAATTGTTAGTGCTAATTAGTTTAATTCCAACAATAACTATACTCTCAAAAGACAAAACGTTTGTAACAGTATTTATAAAACATTCAGTGTGGATATAATAAATTATAAAATAGTTTGTGTAAGCTAAAAATAATGTAAAATGTATACATATAAAGCACCTGAAAACAATTTTAAATCATACACATATAATTGAAGTTTTGTCACAGATGGAATTCAGAACATCCACGCATACCTACTAATAAAAATAAATAAATGATAAATTAAGGTCAGAGTAATCTAAAAATGTCAATGTGTAAATATATTTACAAAAAAACATAAATTATTAAATGAACAAATGCAAATTAAATCTGAAGACAGAACACAAGTTTAATTACAAAAATTATTTTAATAAAAAACTCCAAAATATAAAATAATAGTCATGTAAAACAAAACAGAATTCGATAACGTTTTATACCAGGTGGTGGAAGAAAAAAGTCTTGATTCAAAAAGATCACAAGAAGGTTTAAAATGAAATAGTAATCATAACCCAAAAGGCATTTCACTAAAAACCAAGTAAGATTTTTGGGAATAAGTTTTGATTGTTTAGCTATGTGTTAGTGTGTAAACATATGTATGTGTATTTCCACGTGAGCGCGCGTGTTTGCGTGTAAATATTCAAGGTAAAATCAAACTGTAAATATGGTTACAAAATGAGGTTCTGATCACTACATTAGCCATGACAGATTTACTCACACTTTGTTAATACAGGGGAAATTTTACAAGTGTTCTATTATAAATCTGTTTTATTTTTAATATTAATTTTGAAAAATTGTAATTTATATCATTGGAACCGTACAGCTTAATGTAGTGTTATAACAATATATATTTTATGTTTTAGCCAGTTGTGTTTCAACTAAACAGATTAAAATTAAAGTTTGGTTAACGAGACGTTTTTCTCTGTCTCCGGTAAAGAGCAGCTCTATCCAATCTGAGTGCCCCTGCACACATGATTCTTCTAATTTTTTGAAATAATTTGGATATTCCACACAACACATTTTGTCCTTTCCTTAATCCTACATGTATTTCAGATAACATTTATCTCCCCCACAAGGCTTTACAAACAATTACACTTCTCTGACTCCGGTAGAGAGCAGCTCCATCCAATGTATGTGCCCCAGCCCATATGATTCTCCTAATTTTGATGAATAAGTCAGATATTCCATACATCATATTGTCCTTTCCTTAATCCTACATGTATTTCAGATAACATTTATCTCCCCCACAAGGCTTTACAAACAATTACACTTCTCTGACTCCGGTAGAGAGCAGCTCCATCCAATGTATGTGCCCCAGCCCATATGATTCTCCTAATTTTGATGAATAAGTCAGATATTCCATACATCATATTGTCCTTTCCTTAATCCTACATGTATTTCAGATAACATTTATCTCCCCCACAAGGCTTTACAAACAATTACACTTTCCTGACTCCGGTAGAGAGCAGCTCCATCCAATGTATGTGCCCCAGCCCATATGATTCTCCTAATTTTGATGAATAAGTCAGATATTCCATACATCATATTGCCCTTTCCTTAATCCTACATGTATTTCAGATAACATTTATCTCCCCCACAAGGCTTTACAAACAATTACACTTCTCTGACTCCGGTAGAGAGCAGCTCCATCCAATGTATGTGCCCCAGCCCATATGATTCTCCTAATTTTGATGAATAAGTCAGATATTCCATACATCATATTGTTCTTTCCTTAATCCTACATGTATTTCAGATAACATTTATCTCCCCCTCAAGGCTCTACAAACAATTACAGTTCTCTGACTCCGGTAGAGAGCAGCTCCATCCAATGTATGTGCCCCAGCCCATATGATTCTCCTAATTTTGATGAATAAGTCAGATATTCCATACATCATATTGTCCTTTCCTTAATCCTACATGCATTTCAGATAACATTTATCTCCCCCACAAGGCTCTACAAACGATTACACTTCTCTGACTCCGGTAGAGAGCAGCTCCATCCAATGTATGTGCCCCAGCCCATATGATTCTCCTAATTTTGATGAATAAGTCAGATATTCCATACATCATATTGTCCTTTCCTTACTCCTACATGTATTTCAGATAACATTGATCTCCCCCACAAAGCTCTACAAACAATTACACTTCTCTGACTCCGGTAGAGAGCAGCTCCATCCAATGTAAGTGCCCCAGCCCATATGATTCTCCTAATTTTGATGAATAAGTCAGATATTCCACACATCATATTGTCCTTTCCTTACTCCTACATGCATTTCAGATAACATTTATCTCCCCCACAAGGCTCTACAAACGATTACACTTCTCTGACTCCGGTAGAGAGCAGCTCCATCCAATGTATGTGCCCCAGCCCATATGATTCTCCTAATTTTGATGAATAAGTCAGATATTCCACACATCATATTGTCCTTTCCTTACTCCTACATGCATTTCAGATAACATTTATCTCCCCCACAAGGCTCTACAAACGATTACACTTCTCTGACTCCGGTAGAGAGCAGCTCCATCCAATGTATGTGCCCCAGCCCATATGATTCTCCTAATTTTGAGAAATAAGTTTTATATTCCCCACATTATTATTTCCTTTCCGTAGTCCTACATATATATTACATAACCTTTATCTCCCCCACAAGGCTCTACAAACAGGTGCACTTTCCTGTATCTCTGGTACAGAGCAAGTCTATTTTGTAAATTGGACACTACCCAATAATATGTAGATTCCAGACTAGGAGGGCCATAGTATATAGTATCTTTTTTTCTATCTGTCATATGCAAGTAGAGTGAAAATATGTAATTACCTTCAACAAGAATTATTCTGTTTGTAAAAACTTTATATACCTGTTACTTTGTGAACATTGACAATAATTCAGATGGTTTTTTTAAATATAAATAAAAAATAAGAATTTTACAAAGAGTATTTGTTTTAGTTCATCACCAAGATAGGCTTAAGGTACAATTGAATACGTAGCCTACTTAGGTATAACACTAACACTGCCTTACTTGCTACTTAGTTACTAACTATACTTTAGCTTAGTATCAAGTCAATATATAACTAAACTACACTTTACATGTACTAAAACTTACTTGTGAACAGATCTTGCCGACTCAGAAATCGACCCACATGATAGACTAGAGCACCTGAACAACACGGCTGGCCGTTGAAAAAGACAACCCTATTGATCTGTTCTAGTGACGTAAGTACTTGCTCATGCGCCTGGGCAGCTTGTTCCCATTGGAGAACCACCCCACCCCCTACATCCCTGGGGTACGAGGCAGAAGCAAAGGTAGAGTGAGCCCCTAAAGGTGGCGATACTAAACGACCTTGCCGTGGATAACCCCCGCATGTCATATGTCTAACAAGGCATACAATAAAGAATTAAAGGCAACTGTCACGCTAGAAACTATAATTTTTTAATGAAAACGTCCTACAAAATTAAATTTTAGAACAATTTTAAATTATGTTAAATAGTTAAGAGTAGTTTTTTTTAAAACAATGGCATTTATTCTGCCATTGGCAAGTTTCGGATGTCCTCCATACTCAATAATTAACTGAGTACTTGGAGTATTGTAGATATAATAACTTTAGGCAATATAAGGACCTAATATAATTGGTCATACGTAAACGTCGAATGGTAAACGGCCAGACCTCTGTTTTACAACAGAGTGCTATGGAAAAGCAGTATGTTTGGTTCTAATTCAATGACAAATTATTATTTACATTAAATTCTACATTTTATTTGATCGTCAATCAAAACTTCTTTTCGTTGAATTTAGCAGAGGTAATGACCTGAAAGTTGCAAAAGGTTATGACGAAAATTCCAATCTCTGATATAATGGATGTACTTATATATTTCACAAGATATTTATTTTATTGTGGTTTTACGCCAATCAACCTCTACGACTACAAAGATATTCTTATCGTCTGCGAAGAATAAGAAACGATTGACAATAAAAATTTGATTAAATAGGGATACAAAAAAACCATCGCAAAGGATATACAGAATATAGCACTAGGTGTTCAACGTAGCGTGACTGAAGTGGAAATACTCTCTATTGGAGCCTTATAGAAGTGTCGAAAGGTTAAACGTAAAATGTAGTTGCACTAAGGAAAGACACATTAAGCCTCTGGCACTGGAAATAAAGGGAAATAATGGCACGACGTTTGCAGTGTCGCTTAGTTGAAGTAGACCTTCTCTCTATCGAAGCCATGTAGCTATCGAAAAGCTAAACGTAAAATATAGTTGCACTAAGGAAAGACACATTGAGCCTATGGCACTGGAAATAGGGGGAAAATAATGGCACTACGTATGCAGGGTCGCTTAGTTGAAGTAGACCTTCTCTCTATCGAAGCCATGTAGCTATCGAAAAGTTAAACGTAAAATGTAGTTGCACTAAGGAAAGACACATTGAGCCTATGGCACTGGAAATAAAGGGAAATAATGGCACTACGTATGCAGGGTTGCTTAGTTGAAGTAGACCTTCTCTCTATCGAAGCCATGTAGCTATCGAAAAGTTAAACGTAAAATGTAGTTGCACTAAGGAAAGACACATTGAGCCTATGGCACTGGAAATAAAGGGAAATAATGGCACTACGTATGCAGGGTTGCTTAGTTGAAGTAGACCTTCTCTCTATCGAAGCCATGTAGCTATCGAAAAGTTAAACGTAAAATGTAGTTGCACTAAGGAAAGACACATTGAGCCTATGGCACTGGAAATAAAGGGAAATAATGGCACTACGTATGCAGGGTTGCTTAGTTGAAGTAGACCTTCTCTCTATCGAAGCCATGTAGCTATCGAAAAGTTAAACGTAAAATGTAGTTGCACTAAGGAAAGACACATTGAGCCTATGGCACTGGAAATAAAGGGAAATAATGGCACGACGTTTGCAGTGTCGCTTAGTTGAAGTAGACCTTCTCTCTATCGAAGCCATGTAGCTATCGAAAAGCTAAACGTAAAATATAGTTGCACTAAGGAAAGACACATTGAGCCTATGGCACTGGAAATAGGGGGAAAATAATGGCACTACGTATGCAGGGTCGCTTAGTTGAAGTAGACCTTCTCTCTATCGAAGCCATGTAGCTATCGAAAAGTTAAACGTAAAATGTAGTTGCACTAAGGAAAGACACATTGAGCCTATGGCACTGGAAATAAAGGGAAATAATGGCACTACGTATGCAGGGTTGCTTACGTGAAATATACCTATCCTCTATCGGGGTCATGTAGGTGTTGAAAGGTTAAATGTAAAATTTGGATGGACTAAGGAAAGGCACAATGATACTGTGGCACTTGAAATAGGGGGAAATTATGGCACTACGTATGCAGATTTGGATCTGAAGTATACCTACTCTCTTTTGAGGTTATTTAGGTGTCTAAATGTTAAACGTAAAATGTATTTGCACTAAGGAAAGACACAATGGTCCTGTGGTTTTGGAAATAGTTGATAAATATGGCACTGAGTATGCAGGGTTGCCTACCTGAATATCGGGGTCGTAAAGAGGGGTATAAAGGCTACACACGTTAAAATATATATTAAGAATAGTTATGTATAATTTGTGGCAATAATACTAAAGTGATAAATAGTTATTATTATTTGCATCTAGACATGTAGAATGAGAATCTGCTAATGAAGCTTTGATTTGAGGAGTTACTGATTTAAACACATATATAATAGAAGTTTTAATTTGACAATATATAAACAATACTATTTAAGTTACATTATTTGAGAAAAATGAATATTTTACTTTCAAACAGTATTTGCTAAA
Source organism: Prosapia bicincta (assembly GCA_036971475.1). Taxonomy (NCBI): domain Eukaryota; kingdom Metazoa; phylum Arthropoda; class Insecta; order Hemiptera; family Cercopidae; genus Prosapia; species Prosapia bicincta. The sequence goes on from JBAIZL010000002.1 coordinate 156,545,099, forward strand.
AAATATTTCCATATTTGGAAGTGCGTTTACTTCATCGGCCTGTTTACCCGAGAGATTCCTTCTAGAATGCATATCTGATCGTCGGATGTGGATCTAGAGGTAGTAATGTGCAAAGATGGCCGATGGTGGCACTGGAGTTTTGCAACGCGACCCATATATACGTGACCACCTCTCTCTCGTTACAAGGCTTCATCTTCCCGTCCCCCCAAAGGTTCTTTTTAGAAAGCATAGCTGGTGTATCTTGAGGTAGTAATGTGCAGAAAGGGGCGAAGGCCGCTCTAACCTTTCGCAACTACGTAAGTCATATATTTTTCTGAATGTATATTTTTATCTTTCGGATTAACATTTGTCACGCTTGCTTTATTTTAAATGATGGTGTTTTTTATATTCTGTTTATTTTTCAGTAAGCATAATCTATATTATTGCTTCTGTAATTATATCTTCTTTATTTTAAGAGAATTGTTTTTGTACGTGAAGCAATGCGAGTAGCTGGGTAGAAAATAATTTTTTGGAAAAAAATTTACAAAACATAAACATATATTTATTACACTTATATTATTATGAACAAATATAATACACATAATTTCAGTATATTTTCAAGTATTTACATTTCATAAGAGAATATTATTTAATTTAAGTGTGAAATTTTCCACTTAATCTATTCGATTAAAGATAAAGTTTTGAAAAGTTTTTAAAATTGTATATATAAATAAAATTATATATCGTATATAAATAAGGTTATATAAAAATGGATTTATACATAAATACTATTGTTTTGACAAAATATATTTGTTAAAATAGGTTTCTTTGACTTAGACAATGTTTGAAATTAGGAAAATAAATATTTGAAGCTCTATGTACCACATTATACAAGAAAACGTTATCGTCTATTAAAGATATCCTCCGTTGCCGGAATATCTCTGCCCATTGCCGCTCACAGTTGTAGTTTTAACATTTGATAAATAATTCTGTGACTGTGGGACTGGGGTGGGTCCTCCGTAAACACGTGTAGGAGTTGGTTGCCTTGTAGGTGATGCATACTGTAACGATGGCTCTTGGGATGGTGAGCTGTAATTCTCCAAGGGATTCGAAACAGGCGCTTTATAATTACTCTGTGTCCCACTAAAGCCTATTGGTGGTGTTACGTAACCATTTGCCTGTTCTGTGTATTGAGGAGACGAAGACGTTGTTGCCGCTAATGGTATGCTGGCTTGGTTAGACGATGCCGGGTAACTGTAGCCGCTACTGGACGTGTCCGCAGGTGTTCCGTACCCAGTGCTTAGTCCTTGCGAGGAAGGACGGTACTCTCCACTTGCAGCTTGCGAAGGAGCTCCATTGTTGCTGCTTGGTGATTGAGAAGGTACTCTAAAGTCACTACCTGATAATTGCGATGATGTTCCAAAGTTACTCTCGGGAACTTCCGTGGGTTTTCCGTAATTATTATTTGATGCTTGGGCAGGGGATCCATAGTTATTGTTTGATGTTTGAGGTGGTGTTCCATAGGTACCACTTTGAATTTGAGAAGGTCCGAAATTGTTACCGCTTGAAGTTTGAGAAGGTGCTTCGTAGTTATTTGTTAGTGCTTGAGAAAGCGCTCCGTAGTTATTGTTTAATGCTTGAGGTGCTCTGTAGTTATTGCTTAATGTTTGAGAAGATCCTACGTAGTTATTGCTTACTGTTTGAGAAGGTGCTCCATAGTTGTTACTTGGCGATTGAGTAGGTGCTCTATAGTTATTACTTGCTGTTACAGTAGGTGTTCCGTAGTTATTATTAGGAGCTTGAGAAGGTGCACCATAGTTACCGTTTGGAGTTTGAGAAGAGAGTCCATAGTTATTGGTTGACGTTCGAGAAGGTGCTCCATAGTTGCTACTTGGTGTTTGAGTAGGTGTTCCAAAGTTACCGTTTGGAGTTTGAGAAGGTACCCCGTAGTCATTACTCAATGTTTGAGAAGGTGCTCCATAGTTGCTACTTGGTGCTTGAGAAGGTGCTCCATAGTTACTATTTAGTGCTTGAGTAGCTGCTACATAGTTACCCTGTGGAGTTTGATAAGGGGCCTCATAGTGATCGTTTTTAGTTTGGAAAGGTTCTCCATAGTTTACGCTTGGTGATTGAAAAGGTGTTCCATAGTAATTGCTTGGTGCTTGAGGTGATCCATAGTTACTATTTGATTCTTGAGAAAGTGTTCCTCCATAGTTACCGTTTGGTGCTTGAGTAGGGGCTCCATAGATACTGCTTTGTGCTTGAGAAGCTACTAAAAAGTTACCATTTGTTACTTGAGAATTGGCTCTATAGTTACCGCCTGGTGCTTGGGTAGGTGGAGTTTGAGAAGGTACCCCGTAGCTATTGGTCAATGTTATAGAAGGAGATCCATAGTTGCTGTTTGGTGCTTGGTTATCTGCTCCATAATTACCGTTTGTTGCTTGAGTAGGTGCTTCATAGTTACCGTTTGGTGTTTGAGTAGGTACTGCATAGTTTCCGTTTGGTGATTGAGTAGGTGCTCTATAGTTACCGTTTGGTGCTTGAGTAGGTGCTCCATAGTTACCGTTTGGTGCTTGAGTAGGTGCTCCATAGTTACCGTTTGGTGCTTGAGTAGGTGCTCCATAGTTACCGTTTGGTGTTTGAGTAGGTACTCCATAGTTACCGTTTGGGGCTTGAGTAGGTGCTCCATAGCTACCGTTAGGTGCTTGAGTAGGTACTTCATAGTTACCTTTTGGTGCCTGTGTGGGTGCCCCATAATTACTGCTTGGGGCTTGAGAAAATACTCCAAAGTTATTTCTTTGAGATTGAAAAGGCAAATTATTGTTATTAGTAGTAGATTGAGATGGAGTTCCGTAAATAAGATTAGAGTTCTCTGAATCTACCGAAAAACTATTTCGCGACACCTGGGAAGATGCCCCGTATCCCTGTGAGGGAACAGGTGTAATACTAGGAGAAGTACTAAACGGCGATGAACCAGTATACTGTGATTGGGATGTTCTGGAAGATGACAGCGTTGAATCTAGAGAGTAACCGGTCAGATGATTTTGCGGGACAGAGAAACTCTCTGAGGGAATACCAAAACTGATTGATTGAACAACAGGCGACACGTCATACGAAATTCTTGATGGAGCACCATAGTTCCTTAACGATGCGCCATTTTGGACTGATTGCGTCTTAAAGGGACTAGAAACACTAGAAGAAAAAAATGAAGACGACGATGACGGAGGAGGCGCTGTGAACAAGTTTGAAGAGCTAGAGACGTCAGACGCCTCTCCACCTGATGCAAATGGTTGTGAGTTAAGAGACCGAGTCCCATCGGACACAAATGAATCTGCAATATCTCTTTCAGTTGAGGGAACTCCGTAGTTTTTAGATGGCGAGGAAGAAGTGAAGGGGGCTCCATAGTTGTGGAGTGGGGTCCTAGAAAGGGGGTTAGATGATGCTTGAGTGGGTAAACCGTAGGTCAGTGCAGAAGAAAATCCTTTCCTAATAGAATCTCCTGTCACTGAGCTGGACTCAGAGTTTCCAAAAGCCTTATTTATGCTGAAGCTGGAGTCTGGACCACCCCCTGAGGATCCTCCAGTAAAGTAACTGTTCGAGACAAAATTACTTTCAGTGTTATATCTATTCCCAGCA
>JBAIZL010000002.1:156553713-156568713 GCA_036971475.1 Prosapia bicincta
TCGTGACAAAGTGTGAGCTTTTGCAGAAACGTGACACTTGATTTATTTTGCTTTTTGTAGTTTCAAGGTGTCAGACACAGCATGACTATTATCGCCTAAGGATAGGAAAGGATTGTAAAGGCATGTAGGATTAAATGTCAATCCTACTGCCACTTAAGCCTGTATCCATCGTTGTAGAGGATAATGGCATCACGTGCGCAGGGTAATGTATAGCGAGTTCTAATAATAGGAATCATAGTAAAGAGTTGTATAAGCGTTACACCTCATATAAGAGGACGGATAAAGAACGACAGATGGGATTAGGTAAGAAAAAGGTATAATGATGCTCTGGCATTATTAAAAAGATAAAATAATGGCATCGAGTAAGCAAGGTTACTTTTCTGGAGTAAACCTTTTACCTATCGGGAAAGTAAAGCGGTGTCCAAGACAGACAACACGGTAAAAATGTGTAAGAATACGGGTAAGGAACGACAGATGGGATTAAGTAAGAAAAAGACAAAATGATCCTCTGGTACTGGAAGACCGACTCTCGTCCGAAGTGAAGGGACGTGTCTAACCTCTACTAGAAGCATTTGCTTAGAATTATTTAGCTCATCTCCATCCAAAGAGTTTAGGTTCAGAGTAATTTATCCATTATTGTTTCCATCCTCAACCAGTTTATGCTTTTAAGTTGACACAAGTCTGAGTTGCCTCATAGCGATATGAGTTGACAAAGGGAGTATCAATTCTCCCGAAACTACCGTCCCCATTTAAGCAAAATGTAAGTGCTACTAAAAGCAAGTATTTACCTATACATTGAGTACATTCTTCTGCCTTTACTAACATCGAAATATTCTTCGTTAACGCGTTTCGGATTAACTTCATTATCAAAACTTTAAACTGGAAAGTTTAGTAATAGAATTATCCGTCAACGAAGAATGTTTCGATGTTAGAAAAGGCAAAAAAATGTTCGCAAATGTACACCAATATTCTTTACAGAAATAAAGATGATTATATTATGAACTTCAAATCTTTACATATTGATATACATATGTTAATGTTTATAAATTTACACAGTCTCTGTTTTGTCTTCAGATTCTACTTATATATTCTACAAAATTTTCCCTGAAGTTCACGTTTAATTGAGAGTAGATTTGGGGAGTAAATACGATTTATTAATTTTTTCTCTTATATATTTTAAAACATAAGAATAAAACTGGAATCAGTAATCATATTTGGGAAAGATGTTATGAACTCGGAATCAAACCACAAAGTTCATATTCAGTTTTATTAGCTTATTGTATGTTCTTGTACCTGGTTCTATTGTTGGATTGTCTGGTAAAAAAACACAAAATGCTTTGCTTCTAGGATATTTGTACAGTGCGTACGTGCGCGCGCGCGTGTGGCACTATGAGAAACCGTGCATCCTGTCTCGACTTCACTTTCGATTCAATTATTCAGTTTTCACGTCGGGATGAAATGATTAAGGTGTGAACCCATTGCATTCTTTACAAAGCTATTCTTCTTAGAAAGCGTATTAAGGAAGGCTGGAGAAACTTTCTACTCACAATAACTATTTCGCTCAGTCGATACAAATAGATAAATCACACTCTCTCAACGCAAACTTACTGATTAGTCGAAAAATCGTGATTTTTAGGTTAGTCACAGATTAGCAAACACAATGTAGTATACTCTTTTAAGTTAAGTACGATTTTTGGACAGTCACAGATTAACAAACACAATGTAGTATTCTTTTTTAAATTACGTACGAATTTTTGCTAACTCACAGATTAACAAACATGATGTAGTATGCTCTTTTAAATTACGTTGTATTAGTTGTATATAAACCTTTAACAATTATTTATTTAAAACCTATAATAAAACTAACTGTGTATAAATTAAATTAAATATTTGTATCAGTTCTCTTTCCTTTAGATTATGAATTGTTCTGTTTTTATGTTAATTAAATTAAAAGCTACAAATTGATTTTAAAATTCAATTAGTAAAATAATAGTCAGTCACATTACTAATTTTACGTCTAGTAGGCCTATACTTCAAATAAGCAACACCTATTATTCCATTGGGTAAACAGCTCTCAACGGCCCAGTCAGAGATTAGGTCTTCTTTAAGTACGATACCATGTGCGCTTGAAGTCCTCTAACTCATATTAAAAGATTTTATTCCCCTATATTATTACTCACGACCCTTTCCTCTCTTTCATTTTAATGATAGTTATTTGTTTCGAAGGCTTTAAAACATTTATATACACTGTATATTAGAGAAATAGCTATGAACGTAAATTAGGAGTTGACGATACAGAACTTTTCAAAACATATCTAGGTGCTGCTTTTCTGATCCCCTTCTCCCTCTCGTCCCTGTGTCATCAGTTTGTTGAGACTATCTACTATAACACCATCTTCTCGTACCAGGAGCGTCTAGTCTCTCTTCCAAAGGGACCCATAAGTGTACCCCGTTTGAGAGCATTTCTACCTCACAAAAGCAACCCTGCTCGGGCCATAAATTTCTCCCTTTCCCAGAACTCTCCTTGATCCTACATAATTTCCTCTTCCTTTGCTTTGCCTCCCTAGGATTCCGACAAAACGTAGGCCTACTTTAGCTTCGACACCCTGTGAACATGATGGCATGATTCCTCGTCCCGTATGTCCTCTACCAGGAGTTTTATGGTCATACCTCAATTTCACCTTAGAGTGTCTGTGTGTGTTGTCGGTATGAAAATCTGTTTTGTAAAATTAGAAAATAAATAATGATAAATTGAATGGAATTAGGGAAGCTCAAAGTGGGATTATCTATTGACCCTCATGTATTTGTAGAACCATTTCACATACGTTTGCAAATGTTGGAAACTTTTCACTCTGCAAAAATTAGTATAGTTTCACTTTTTGCTTTATAGTGCAAGCATATTATGATTTCAACATATCAATAATAATTAAGTTAGGAACTAAACAGATGTAGCAGAGAGTGTACTGGATACGGTGGGCTTGAACTGGTTTGGGAATCTGCTGAGGATGTCTCAAGAAAGAGGCCACCGAGATGCTTTTGTAGTTTTATATGAGAATCTTCCCGTATGACTACTATTGCTTATGATGGATACGTAAGATTTATATAGGTAGGATTTAGGTAGAGTATAGATAGGATCATAAAACGTCCTGGTAGAGAATATGTCATGAAATCACGCGTAGCCAGGTTACATAGTCACAAAGAGGTGTATTGTAAGGAGAAGGATTCAAGAAAGAATTATTGTCCTGTAAGAACTTTAAGGTCATAGCATTCCGACATAAACGGAATGAAGTAGTCGGGGAGAGGGAAGTTGGCCTGGTGATGGTAAAAGAACTAACTCTAACCTGAGATCTAATCCAATATATGTTTAGCGAATATAGCGACAACGGTGGTAGGCCCGGGGTAGGCAACACTATCTAAAGCCTGGTGAAAAATGTCTTTCTGACGTTAGTTTTTCATGTGTCAAGAAAAAACGGACAAAAATAAGAAATGAGCAGGATACGAAAATAGGAAATGCAAGATTATGGAAGAAATAGTATGAACAAAACTTGAAATAATAAAACAGGTAAATTACGGTGGAATCGCCCAGTATACGACGAAGAATTTAAACTATAACAAAACCTTCAAGAATTAATACTGACAGTTTATAATCGCAGCTAGGTATTCACTGGGTAGGTGACCACTAGTTAGATGGTCATTTGATACAGGGCGCGAAACATAGCTTGACATGTAGGGGGATTCCACTGCACTTAACCTACGTCAACCTGTCAGTAATGCTGACTGACAGGAGTTATTGCATGAAAGCACAGACTGTACGAGTCTCAATATGCACGTGCCAACTACACCCAGCTATGTGGCACGATCTGTAGGTGCCCAATAATTAGGTGCTTGCTAGTTAGGGTTTCTCACTACCAGCTAATAAGTAGTTTCTCACCACCAACTACTAAGTAGTTTCTCACCACTAGCTACTAAGTACGTTCTCACCACCAGCTACTAAGTAATTTCTCCCCACCAGCTACTAAGTACATTCTCACCAACAACTACTAAGTAGTTTCTCGCCAGGTGGATGAGTGTCTAATGAATCTGGAGAGACAAAGGCAGTTCTTGTAATTCGACGCCATTTTTATGGCTTCTAGTTTATAAGGAACAACTGACAGCATCCCAATATCGTACATAGCAAAAGTAAGGCTATAACTTTCATTATGTGTTACACGATAATGGGTTACAAGGCTAAAACCTGTGTTGCCCATTGTTATATATAGGGGTATAAATATATACATTACACTAAACTGACTTCCATCACACTTTATCCAGATTTTGAATTGAAAAACTGACAAAAGTAAGTCTATGCCAACCCACTCAATCTTTTGATTGAGGGGCAATATTACTTTAAAGTATATCTCATTGGACTTACCACAACTAAATATTTAAATTGGGCGCGATTTCCATAGATTTCTACTTCGCCGTTATTTTCATAAGACACAATCATCATATATTCGTATTAACAACCTGGTGTCAAGGACTCATGAATAGGAAGAACAATCAAGAATACACAAGAGCAAAAGCAGGTAGTATAGATAATAAACAAAGAGGAGAAAACCATCAACAATACAAAAAAACTAAAAGTTAAAAAGCTCCGCTAAAGTTAAAAGGGCAAAAGAATTATAGACATATACGAAACAGAGCAAAAGTAAGACAAATCATCAAAGGGGAAATTCAAAAAAATAAAATTCGAAAAACTACGAAGCTAGGAAAGATTGTGTTGAAATAAATAAATAAAAAAGGTCAAAATAAAGGTAAAGTGGGAGCTTGTCAATAATTTGTAGGATATACTTGACAAGAAAAGCAAATAGCTAACTTATAAAAAAACGAAAACCCCTAAAATTTTAAAATAAATCTCAAAGAAAACGAAAGTCTTAATTTAATTTAGAAAGTGTTAAAAAACATTTTGAAGTAAAAATAGTCGAAACTAATAAAAAAACATTAAGGGACTCAAAATTATGGAATTAGAACTAAGCAAAATCGAAACAACAAAAAAATAGGGACAAGCACTAATCAAGAAACTGCGAAGAATTAAAAAACCTCTTGCAAAAGTTAAAGGTCTATTAAAAGAAAGACCAACGCAATGGAACTCATTTCACGTATTTAAAGGAAATAAAAATAAAATTGTTTACGATTTTACGCCAAAAATTTTAATGGAATATTTGGTTTAATATGACCATTATTGGAAGGCAAAAAATTACAAATTAAAAGAAAACTCCAAAAATTATAACAAAATATTTAAGCTGTGTTTTTGAGTACAGGTAATAATTAATTTATTATAACAAATATCTACTCCCAATCAATAATTATGCCTCAAACGTATTTTGGTGAGAGTCATCATCACATTGAAAATAAATAATAAAACATCTAAACTACAGTTTTAGTTTAAGCATTAGTTATTGTTTAATTATTGGCTATATTGAGTGTTTGGATACCACTGCTCGACGTCTCGATTTTAATTTGTAATCTTCTCTAGAAGATAATATTGTTTAAAGCTTTAAATTTAAAAACATTAGTGAGCCAACTGTTGAAAAATAAAATAATTTGCAACATTGTTTCTTGAGAGAGAAAATAAAAAAGATAGTGAAATACCCAAGAAATAAATAAATACCCAAGGTAAAATGGGGAACGGTTCCTCTTTAAATAACCGTTAAAAAGATCTGCGACATTTCCTAAGTAAATATATTTTATTAAAGCTAATATCATCAAAATTCCAAGTTGTTGAATAGTTTCAAATTTTCTATGTGCCGAATCCAACGACGGTTTCTTAAGTCAATGGTTCCCAAACGTTTTTAATCCATGGCTCTCTTGAAGTAAAAATATTTTCTAACGGCATCCTTATTGAAAGTTTACCATTAATTTTTTGGCAGTCAAGTTTTTAATAAATTTTTAACCAATAATGTTTTCTTACTATTGAACTTAATACAGTACCGCTATATTGTTTAGAAAATCTTTTAAAAAAGGGTAAAGATGGTCAATAGACATATGGTATAGGCCTGATCTAGGCAGTGGTCACGGAAGATTTTTATGTTGTTAAAAAAGTGTATTCACCGTGTTAATAATAAAGACAAACGGTATTATACACTAAAGCAGCTCTTTAGTCTTAACAAACTAGTTAAACAATTTTACCAGTAACTAAAACATCGTGAACCACCACAAATAAAATGAAACATTTCTCTAAATACAATTCTTAATATGACCAAAATAAAACAGTTCAAATTATCTAACTTAGTTGGAGGTATGAATCTCTTTATGCCTGATCAGTTCATTATTTCTAGGCTGTTATTTGTGTAAAACAATCTTTATTTCATTCCAGCAACAGCCCTTATTTACAATTTACGTACCCAATTCATTTTATGATATTTTTAATCAGAGGCGGCTTCAGGATTTATTTTTTCGTTATGAACAGTTTAGGAGTGTCGTGATTGCCGGAGGAGGGGCTAGCGCCCTCCCCCAGAAATTGTTTAAACTTTAAATGGTGTTTGAGGGCATTTTTAATTTCAGAGCACATGGATATATAAGTTAAACAGAAGAGCGGATATTTGCTATTTTATAGTTGCTTTCTAAATTTCACTGCAACATGAGCATATTTTAAATCTCAGATTTATATCATTTATGTTTTTAGATTATTTAGAATTAAGAAGGATGTATATAATATACATGTATCTATATAAAAATGTTGGCCCTACCCCCTTAATTTAAATGTTCAATTCTGAGGCACGCCTCAGCGCTCCTGCTAACGATTCCAGGTGCCTCAGGTAGCTGCGCCTACTTTCGGAGCCACTGACTTAGCCATCCCCGAAAGCAAAGAAACCGGACTTTCCGCAGCTTGTATTGCAAGTCTAGCAATGTTTTTTATGTTGGATATTTTAAATAGAACATCTCAAAAGAAACTACAATTTTTTATTCTGTAAATTTAAATTTTCTGTTGAAGTAGATTTGGTGTTTTTTTAAAAAAAAGTTCATTATAATTTTTTTTTTTAAAACAAATATGTAATACTTTTTTATTACTTAAATATAAAATACATACACAAACATTTGAGCTCAGCTTATAAACACAACTTACAGTCAATAATATATCGCTCAAAGTCGTTATCAGTGATAGCCTATAAGCTAAGAGATTATTATAGTTTAGATGTTGTATTAGCTATTGTCAATGATGGTAATAATATTTTCATTGAAACGCGTTTCAAGAAATCATTAAGGTGAGAAAAATCAAGAAAATTGATTGTGAGTTGGTGTGTGATATTATTTAATTATAAAAATGAGATTTACAATTCTTATATAAATATGAGGTTCACAACTCTTACTTAAAATGAGGTTTATAACTCTTACATACAAAATAAGATTCAAATTATAATTCTTACATAAAAATTAAGTTTATAATTCTTATTTAAAAATAAAGTTTATAATTCTTATATAAAAATAAAGTTTATAATTTTTAAATACAAATGTGGTTTATAATATTTATGTAAGAATGAGGTTTAAATTCAGACCTAAGGGTTTGTATTTTATGAATTCTTTCGTTATGCAACATTTTATTCACGATAGCTTCACTCTTAAATGTAAGGGTTTTTGGTGTTTGTATGACTAATTGTTGAAGTAATTGAGATTTCGCCCTTTATTGAGTATAATACCCGTACCTAGATTGTCTAGTCCTTACTTTGTTGAAGCGTACTCTATAAGTAGACCTACATACGAGTATTATGTATGATTGATGAGGTATCGGAATCGCGTCGACAAACAAAGGCTATTAAGTGGGCCCACGGGCATGAAATTTCACACTCAATATAACACAAATGCTGTATTTTAGATTTGTTTAAACCAATTTCATATATTTTTATTTCACCCCAAAGTATCAATGTTTATAAATGTTTAAAGACTTTGGCACAGATTATACACATTTATATGCATTTAACAAGCGGCTCCGTCCTGATTAGTTTTAGTAGCAAACACCTCTAAACTAATAAAAGAAATACACCTTTTACTAAATAGCTTCCTTTTGTAATCTGAACAATTAAATCTTCTTAGTGCAAGATGTATGGTAACGTATAGTAATATAGAGTAATTAGGTATCTATAAATACCTCGAAGTAACACGTCATTGCTACCACAGTCCCCGGCTACTTGGTTTCTGTGACTAACAACGCTGAAGCCTTCTCTGGCTGAAGTTGAGCAAATAAGCCACTACGAAAGTGAAATGTAAATTTTCAATATAAAAGCGAAAATGTGAATTGCATACCGTTGCAATACAGGCTTGCGCATGCGCTCGCACAATCACTCTTTGTTTTCTAGTAACCGAAAGTTTAAGATGCCAATGAAAAAACAACATTAGAACAATCTAAATGGTTTTACCTTCACGTTTTCCATTTGTTGTCTTTGCTTGGAAACCGTTGCTTGCAAGCGCAATGAGAGCTACAACCTGTGGAAAATAAACAGAATATATTAGTTGTATAGAGTTTATATAAACATTAAGTGATTCGTGTGCGTGGAAAGGTGATGTATTAGTTGTATGAGTTTATATAAAGCTTTAGTGACTTTTATGAGAGGAAGAGGTGATGTATTACTTGTACATAGTTTGTATAAACCTTAAGTGATTTGTGTGGGTGGAAAGGTGATATATTAGTTGTATAGAGTTTATATAAAGTTTTAGTGACTTTTTTTGAGAGGAAGAAGTGATGCATTACCTGTACATAGTTTGTATAAACCTTAAGTGATTTGTGTGGGTGGAAAGGTGATATATTAGTCGTATAGAGTTTATATAAAGCTTTAGTGACTTTTATGAGAGGAAGAGGTGATGTATTACTTGTACATAGTTTGTATAAACCTTAAGTGATTTGTGTGGGTGGAAAGGTGATATATTAGTTGTATAGAGTTTATATAAAGTTTTAGTGACTTTTTTGAAAGGAAGAGGTGATGCATTCGCTGTACACAGTTTGTATAAACCTTAAGTGATTTGTATGGGTAGAAAGGTGATATATTAGTTGTATAGAGTTTATATAAAGCTTTAGTGACTTTTATGAGAGGAAGAGGTGATGTACATAGTTTGTATAAACCTTAAGTGAGGCGTGTGCGTGGAAAGGTGATGTATTAGTTGTATAGAGTTATAGGCATATAAAACTCAAGTGAATTTTATGAGTGGAAGAGGTGTGCTTGAAAAGGGTTATGCATTATTTGTATGGAGTTTATATTAATCTGAAGTGGTTTTGTATGCTTTTAAAAGGTCAACTAATAGTTGTACAGAGTTTGTATTGATGCATCAGTTGTATAGAGCATATACAAATCTTAAGTGATTAGTGTGCGCGAAAAAGTGTTATGCAATATTTGTACGGAGTTTATATTACTCAAAAGTGTTTTTGTATGCGTTCAAAAGGTTAGGTATTAGTTGTACAGAGTTTGTATAAACTTTAAGTGATTCTTGTGCGAGAAAAAGGGGATGTATTAGTTGTATAGAAATTACATAAAACTTGAGTGACTTTTGTGAGTGGAAGAGGTGATGCATTAGTTGTATAGAGCTTCTATAAACCTTTAGTGATTCGTATGAGTGGGAAAGGTCATGCCTTAGTTGAATAGAGTTTATATAAAGCTTAAGTATCTTTTATGGGTGGAAGAGGTGATGCATTAGTTGTAGAGAGCTTCTATAAACCTTTAGTGTTGTGAGTGGAAAAGGTCATGCCTTAGTTGTATAGAGTTTACGTAAATATTTTATACGTGTGGGTGGAAAAGGTCTTGCGTTAGTTGTATAGAGTTTATGTAAATCTTTAGTGTTACGTGAGGGTGAAAAAGGTGATGAATTAGTTGTATAGAGTTTATATAAATCTCAAGTGATGTGTGTGGGTAGAAAAGACCATGCATGTTTTGTATAGAGTTTATATAAACGTTTAAGTGTTTTCGCATCAAATGACTTGAGTGCGCGGAAAGGGTGATTCATTACTTTTTTAGAGTTTACACGAACCTTAAGTGATTTTTGTAATTGGGAAAGGTCATGCATTAGTTGTATAAAGTCTACAGGTTTATTATTAAGTAACGTTAAAGGATGCATATAGATGGAAGATACGTACAGTAAATCTTACTAAAGATATTGTCTACTTGGAAAAAGATCATTTAACTAGTCTGCATTGTGTAAAGGATATCTATGAAGCATGCAGTTGTATAGATCTTACTAAAACCAAACTTGCATCTATGGATGACAAAGGTCATTTTTGTAATCTATTAAACTAACTTAAATTATATGTGTTCAATTTGTAGTTGCGTAGTGGTAACTAAAACCGAAATGGTTGAACAAGGTATTTAAGTAGCATTGGTCCGGTTACAACCAAGGTAATTATTTGTAAAATTATCACTTAAACCCAAAGATTTTCTGCTCGTGCTTGAATATATAATAATTGTATAGGTTAAATATACAAATAATGTTTTACTACTTAACCGTTACTTGCTATCTGTGTTTAACTAGAAAAATAGTTTTTTCTTTGTTACGTTATTACAGGCTACAATAATGTAAATGTTGATGTTACTTTATTGTAAAAAACTTTGAACATGAAAAATTATCAATAAAGTATTTTTTTTTCTATTTAACAGTATGAAACCAAACACACACACACACACACACACACAAGTTACAAAGAATTTGAAGTACTCTACTCACTTGGAAACACCACGCCGCCATGATGTCACCTGACCAAGAGCCGCAACGATTTACAACCCACGATGAACTGTGCACTATTATATGTCAGTAAGTGTAAGTAGAGGATCTTCTTCAGTAGCCATCGCTGTCGAGGGAAGGGGTCGGAGTGAAAGTGTAACATCCTGAGTCTCTTTCAGTTATCGCCTCTTTCGGTTATTGTTTTTTTCCGGGTTTTGTTGTGACATGCGTTCGATCGTTGTATGTAGTTGTTTGCACAGGTTTAAGCATGAACAGAGCCAACAGGTTGCGTGCCTATTGTTGTGTCGCCGTTATGGTGTTTCCGCTGCAATCACGTGTTTACAGATGTCTAGTATTCAATTATTACAATTTGCATCAGAAATGGTGGTTTATTATTCAAGAGTTGCAAGTAAACGTTTATTTAAGCAAACTGATATCAATCTAATTTGACAAGTGTTCAATGTTGAGAAGAAATAGTTTACATTTAATTTCTACAAAAGAAACAAATTATTTTGAAATATTTTAGGTAGGTTTTTAATTAAATTTAATTGAAGAATTACTTTGTTGATAGCGCACAATTCACTCGCAACTAAGAAAAAGAAATTAATGTTTTAAAAAACATTTTAAACCATAAGTACCCTTTAAAGGCTATGACTGAATGAAAGTACAAACTGAATGACTTGCAACATGAGAGCGCCTGATGTTTTAGAGGATTTTATAAAGTTTAGTTGCAATAATATTTAGAGAATTATAATTTACCTCAATAATCCATTATATTTTGTGAATTTAATAAAAAAATTTCAGAACTTTGATTTTTAGGTGTCGTTTTAAATCAAATAATAAACTATTAATCATGTTTACCCTCGCAGTGATTATGTTAAATAAAAGCGGTAGACATGCGAGACCTGTTAAAACAAACAACAATTAAATTAATTATAAACACAACATAATTACAACTATTCTCTGTAACTCAGTGGACATTAGATCTATATTATATTAACAAAGGTGTTATGCACCTTCTACAACCCTATTAAAAGAATATCTTTTTGCAGATGATTATAAAGCTGTCTTAGTCATTCTAGGGACACAAGTCATGTTGCAACATGAATAAGAACATAAAATGTTTATCACTCCTTCATATTTAGGTTGGAAATTTAAGGTAGTTTTATTTCAGTTTTAAAATATTTTCACTTTATGGAACTAAATGATTACTTGGTCCCTAAGCGTGCTGCTTCTCTGTGCGTGGCGCTCCTATAAGCGAGGTACTTTTCTGGACGAAGGGCTCCTCTAGATGGAATACTCCTTTAGGAGTGCTGCTTCTCTGTGGGTGGCGCTCCTATGAGCGAGGTACTTTTCTGGACGAAGGGCTCCTCTAGATGGAATACTCCTTTAGGAGTGCTGCTTCTCTGTGCGTGGCGCTCCTATGAGCGAGGTACTTTTCTGGACGAAGGACTCCTCTAGATGGAATACTCCTTTAGGAGTGCTGCTTGTCTGTGCGTGGCGCTCCTATAAGCGAGGTACTTTTCTGGACGAAGGGCTCCTCTAGATGGAATACTCCTTTAGGAGTGCTGCTTCTCTGTGCGTGGCGCTCCTATAAGCGAGGTACTTTTCTGGACGAAGGGCTCCTCTAGATGGAATACTCCTTTAGGGGTGCTGCTTCTCTGTGGGTGGCGCTCCTATGAGCGAGGTACTTTTCTGGACGAAGGGCTCCTCTAGATGGAATACTCCTTTAGGAGTGCTGCTTCTCTGTGCGTGGCGCTCCTATGAGCGAGGTACTTTTCTGGACGAAGGACTCCTCTAGATGGAATACTCCTTTAGGAGTGCTGCTTGTCTGTGCGTGGCGCTCCTATAAGCGAGGTACTTTTCTGGACGAAGGGCTCCTCTAGATGGAATACTCCTTTAGGAGTGCTGCTTCTCTGTGCGTGGCGCTCCTATAAGCGAGGTACTTTTCTGGACGAAGGGCTCCTCTAGATGGAATACTCCTTTAGGGGTGCTGCTTCTCTGTGCGTGGCGCTCCTATAAGCGAGGTACTTTTCTGGACGAAGGGCTCCTCTAGATGGAATACTCCTTTAGGAGTGCTGCTTCTCTGTGCGTGGCGCTCCTATGAGTGAGGTACTTTTCTGGACGAAGTGCTCCTCTAGATGAAATACTCCTTTAGGAGTGCTGCTTCTCTGTGCGTGGCGCTCCTATAAGCGAGGTACTTTTCTGGACGAAGGGCTCCTCTAGATGGAATACTCCTTTAGGAGTGCTGCTTCTCTGTGCGTGGCGCTCCTATGAGCGAGGTACTTTTCTGGACGAAGGCTCCTCTAGATGGAATACTCCTTTAGGAGTGCTGCTTAGACTTACTGTTGCCCTAGATCAAGTGTTTTTGTGGAAATATTACTATTCCTGGTGTGGTGTGTAATTAAATAACCTAAAACTCCCAGACGAAACGTCTTAAACGACCTTAGGACCCGAGCCTTTTCTAGAGGTAAAGTCCTTCGGAACGTGATGTTTCTGTAGGCAAGTGACCCTCTGGGCATGGTGCTACACTGCGTACTCCCCCAGCTATTAAATCCTTAGGTGTGCTATCCCTCAAGGCTCTACTCACGTTCAAACTGTTTATTTCTAAGCATAATACTTTCCACGCTTCTCTTTACGAAATACTCCTCAAAGTGCACTGGCCTCTGTTGGACGTGTTCGGGGAGTTGTGCTCCTCCTGGTAGCCAGTCCTTAGGTGTGAAGTTTCTCTACGTAAAGTCTACCCCTTACGTCCAAGCTGTTTAATTCTAAGCATGCTTAGAAAATACGCTCAATTTGATTTAATACTCTCTGAGTAAAATGCTCTCATGATATTTCTCAAAGAGTACTGCTTCAATGGTAGAGGTTGCCAGACTTTAGGCGTGGGGTGTTTCTGGGCTGTGTTGCTGTTTTGGCTATAGGGCTTTCATAAGTGTTTTCCTCCTCCAGGTTTCGTAATGCTCTAGGGGTGATGTTCCTCTAGGCTTTATACTTCCATAATGGGTTTCACTCCTTCAGGTATTTAATCATTGAATAACGTCCTAAAATCGAACATTATTAGAAAAAAATGTTCCATGTAATTTTATAATTATAAGTTTTATTTTAAAAATTCAAATTTTAACAAATAAATACAATATTGTTTGTTAGTAGCAGGTGTCAGAATTGTCTTCTAGACTAAGGTCGTTAGCACGTGACTAACGCAAAACGCATCAGTTCTCAGCTGTTTCTCTTAAGATCAATATTTGGTAACTATAAACGGAAGGTGGGTAGAAATACAATCCTGACACAAGGGTAAATATCCTTAATGAAATGGAAAGCTAAGCCCCTTTGAAATACTTCCTGAAAGACTCGTCCACTGAAATATAAAGTAGGTTTATTTGATTTTGATTACATCAATAACCCCTTAAATACAGAAAATGTTTTATTTATTTAAATTCTGATTGACGTTTCTCTTTCATATTCAGAGAAATCCGTTACAATCATACAACTAGCTATCATTGTCACAGTTGTTACTGCATCACATAATTCTGATGATGGTTGCTTTTCAATCGAAATGCACAATTAAATGTAATAAATAACGTGTCTTTGTGGTTAGGAGGTATTATGTATTTAGTAAAAATTACTCCCCCAATTATTTTAAGTTGTTATTTCATTCTGATATTAAACTTTGACTATGTTTTTGCAGTTAAAATAATAATTAACCAGGTTTGAAATTTAAATTGTTGTTTCAATTATTTGGAATAAAATTAGTTCGGGTAGAGTTAATGTAGGGAAAATATACCTAAATAATTTTAAAAAGGATCCTTGTAATTCTAAAAGAGATTAATGTGATTGTAAAATAGATCCACGTAATTCTAAAAAATATCTGTGTAATCCCTAAAGAGATCTATGTAATTATAAAAGAAATCCATGTAGTTCTAAAAGAAATTAATGCAGTTCCAAAAAAATCCATGGAATTCTAAAAGGGAGCCATTTAGCTCTGTAAGTGACTCATATAATTCGAAAAGATATTCATGTAGTTCTAAAAAAATCCATGTAATTATAAAAGAGATTTATGTAGTTCTAAAAGAGATCCATGTAATTCTAAAAAAATGTCCATGCAATTCTACAAGAGATGCATGTAATTCTAAAAGAAGTCCATGTAATTCTACAAGAGATGCATGTAATTCTAAAAGAGTTTCATTTAAATATTTTTTTGAAGTTAGATAAAGTTTGAATCCCCAGTAACACAAAATGTTAGCAGAGCTTTTTGTGGTTGCTCTTAAAATGTTTGATGTGTTCTTAATTAGAATTAAATTGAAATATCTTGTAAAAGCAAAA
>JBAIZL010000002.1:156573713-156576213 GCA_036971475.1 Prosapia bicincta
TGAATCTAAAAATTGGTATTTGAAAAAGAGAATTTACAACACCACGTGGATTGATCACTTATTTATAATACTCGGATGGTAACACAAAATTCAGGATTTTTAATATTTATAAAATATTATACCTAATATTAGACCTAAACTTTTAATAACATTATACTTTATTTATATGAATTTAATTTTGAAGTGAAAGATTGTACCAAATTATTTTATCACTTTGCTGGAAAACGTATGTAGAGTTGGTCGTTTTTTTTTTATTCACCGCCATGTTCCTGTTTAGATTGGCTGGCTTGGATGTAGCATCGTGAGACGTAATTAATTAGATTATTTATTGCAAAAATAAAACAACACTTCACGAATTCGTTTAAAATAAATTACATAAAAAATTGTAACTAAACATTGCTTCTGTTGTAAAAGAAACTTCTATGGATCATATTTCCATTATCTCCTCTTCCTTGAATTTAATGAATTTTTAAAAATAAACCTCTCGCTCGAAAAGCTCATGTTTAAGTGAGGCAATAATTATAGTTACACGGCAACTATTAACATTCCATGCATTCCTCTGCGCATCTCAAGGCTTGTAGATTCCTGATATCTTTATCATTCTATACACATATTATTTATGAATAAATTCACGATGTTTTTATTTTGAAATAACTGTTCCCATTTGTCTTTGAATGCTGGTAAATATTATTAATATTATTTTATTCACTAAAAGAATATTACTGTCTGCGTTTCAGATTTTTTACAAACAGATACTTTGTAGCTATATTTTAAATAGATATATGATAATATTGTGCAATGTATTGCTGTCTTTTAAACATAATTATTTATAATTAAGGAATACGTTTGTAAAGTTTTGTTTTAAATACGTTAATTTGCGTAAGTTTTAAACATTATTTATGGTTTCCGACGATTAAAACACCTGTTTCTTGTTTAGAATGTATATTTGAGCAACTTGTATAAAAGAAAAAAATATTTAATAATACTCTTCTCGAAAAATCTAATGTATTGCTTCTCGAAACATTTGTTTAAAAATCTGATTAACTTGAAATTCGTTTTCACAATCACAGCAAGGAAATCTAATGTTCCTTGCAAACAGTGCAAGGAACTGTGCAACTACCTACTTAGGTCAAACAGTTTTATCCAAGCAACTATTCTAAAATAAAACTAATTTCGCTTGAATACTGTTGTTGTCCGTGTAGAAGTATCTACACCGCCCTGATTCTTGTTCCTACCAGATATTTCTACGATACATTTGACGAGACACATTCGTATCTTGCAAATACACTCGTTAACAGTGACTATTTGATACTTTAGTTTTCCGCATTTCCAACGGACGGATTTTATTTATAAAAGCTTTTAAGGAGACTACAGTCGATGTTAAATTAGTTTCAATCTTTAAAATCATGACCGGCTCTCTCTCGTTATAAAACCAAATACATCTTGACAACGATACAAACTTAATCCACTCTTTAAGCATAATATTATATTTTTCTAGAGCAACTGTGATCGACTTTCACTCACTTTCGATCTATTGCATTGTCGACATTTGTATGTATTCACTTTCTCCGATTGGAGCTTGACACCCTCGCCGGCGCCTGGGCCGTTGATTAAGCGTACACAAACATAACGGGTGTCAGCCAAGTCCGTACGTCACACTGACACGGCAAGTAGTTCTACTACTGGTCTTTGCAATCATTATTAAAATTTAGACTAGAGATTTCGCGAAATGTGTTTTATAACATCAAGCGCTGCGATCCTTTTGATTTCACGTGCTGTAAGGTTTATGCTTAATTTCATTTATGTAGTTAATATCTACAATAAATTCCAAAAAGATTTAAATTTTACTTGAATGAGAAAATATTTGCAACATAAGTATATAACATATACATTATGTAGAACACTTATTGTATAGAGAGGAGAGGGTTGAGAAACCGCACAATTAATAAAAGATTGATGTTTTTATTCATTTATTGTTTTAATTATATTTTAAGTAAGACAGAATTAGAAATTCCAAAAAAGTAGTCAGAAAACTTATAAATATTTTTTAAATTGTAGCGTATACATATAAAAAAAAGTATAAAATTGTTGCTTTTAATTACTTTGTATATAAAGTATGAAACTTGTTAAAGATTTGAAATAAATATATTTATTTATAGTTATAAAAGTCAACTATAGAGAAAATAAATACACGTAACCATTCAATTTTACTTGTGTAAAAATGAGATTAAAGTTCTTTGAACAGTTATATGTAGTAATTAATTTTTCAATATAAAAAAAATACAAACTATTAAATTATAGCCTATTTGATTGAAATAATAGGTAAATAATCGTCAATAATATATAATTGTAATTTACATTGGGTATAATATAATTTGGTCCCAAGATAGATAAAAAAATTAATAATTAAAAATTGTTTATAGCTTCGAATGACATCTTTGGGGTAAATGATAATAATTTTGTTAGAAACAGTTAACAAAAAATAGCATAACAATTGAAA
>JBAIZL010000002.1:156581213-156643713 GCA_036971475.1 Prosapia bicincta
ATAGCTCCATTACAGAGTGCGCTTCGGGCTTCAGGCTGTTCACTTTACATAACCTCTGAGCCAGCTGTTGTTCCTAAATGTTTTCTTCTTATTTGCGATTAATGGTATTGTTTCTTTTTTCTCCTTACTTAAAAGTATTTTCTTGTGGGACTTATCATAAATAAGGAGGGAAGCAACCCTTACCCGACCCTACATAAATAATAATGGTTGTTTATTATAGTTTAGCTTTGAGCCTAAACATTTGTTAACTGAAATATTATTTCTAAGGCAGTTATTCTTGGGTTGTTACAATATGTTTATATACGAAATTTGATAAATATATAAAGACAATACATAACATTAAAATTATATGTTAACAAAAACTTAGTAACGTACTAAAATTAGTAGCGTTGCATATTGTAAAGCGATTAACAGTTTGGCAACGTCTGATACATATATTGTAGCTACAGCTTAATTATATCGGTACGAGTTGATTACCAAAGATACTTGTTCTTGATAATGCTAGTACAATTCATTATTCTTGATAATGCTAGTACAATCCATTATTCTTGATAATACTAGTAATATGCATTGTTCTTCATAAATCTAGTACTATGTATTGCTCTTCATAAATCTAGTACTATGTATTGTTCTTGACAATACTAGTACTATGGATTGTTATTGATAATTCTAGTACTATAGGTTTTTCATGATAATAATAGTACTAAGCATTGTTCGTGATAGTACTAGTACTAAGCGTTGTTCTTCATAAATCTAATACTATGCATTGCTCTTCATAAATCTAGTACTATGTATTGTTTTTGACAATACTAGTAATATACATTGTTCATGGTAATACTAGTACTATGGATTGTTATTGATAATTCTAGTACTATACGTTTTCATGATAATAATAGTACTATGCATTGTTCTTGATAATACTGGTACTATGAATTGCTATTGATAATTCTAGTACTATAAGTTTTTCATGATAATAATAGCACTATGCATTGTTCCTGATAATACTAGTACTATGCGTTGTTATTGATAATTCTAGTACTATGCGTTGTTATTTATAATTCTAGTACTATACGTTTTTCATGATAATAATAGTACTAAGCATTGTTCGTGATAATACTAGTACTAAGCGTTGTTCTTCGTAAATCTAATACTATGTATTGCTCTTCATAAATCTAGTACTATGTATTGATTTTGACAATGCTAGTAATATACATTGTTCGTGGTAATACTAGTACTATGCATTGTTCTTGATAATACTAGTACTATGCGTTGTTATAGATAATTCTAGTACTATGCGTTGTTATTGATAATTCTAGTACTATACGTTTTTCATGATAATAATAGCACTATGCATTGTTCTTGATAATACTAGTACTATGCGTTGTTATTGATAATTCTAGTACTATGCGTTGTTATTGATAATTCTAGTACTATACGTTTTTCATGATAATAATAAAACTATGCGTTGTTCTTGATAATACTTGAAAAGTTTGAATACAAAGAATTTAAATATTATATTATTTTAAAAATGGTTGTTCACACAAACATACAATATTTTCATCGTAGAATAACAATTTAATCATTACTCAAATGAATTTTCTTAAACTTAAAGTATTAAATTTGGATTTATTTTTAAGGCGACAACCAGCATGAGTATAAATGTCTCATAGGATTGCGAATTACACATAGGATTAAGGTAGGGAGATAATCCCTTGTTAAGGATACAAGAAGAATTATAGCATCACGTGTGCGTCGTCCTGAAACAGGCCTACTTTCTATCGGGGTTATAAAGAGGTGTAATTTGACGGAAGGAGCAGAAGTTTCAGCAAAATGTTTCTCCAAACGTAAATCAGAAACGAAACTGTTTGAACCTCTGTTTATTGAAACATTTTTCTTATTTTTTTAGCAGTAAAATTAGCTGTTTCGAAATTGATGTGGAATTTAGTTTAACCTGTATATATAATGAATTACTAAATATTCATCATAGTACATGGAAATGCTCATCACTTTTTATTGTATAGTACTTTGAAATGCAGTGAAGGGGGTTTGGATGAAAGATAAAGACTCATGGCCCTTGGCATGAATGGCACTCGACGGGGGTGGTGCATGCTCTATCTATCAGGGAAGAGCTTCTCTACAATTACTCAAGGCAGGAACTTGCCATGGCTAAGCGCAACACATGGAACGCCACTCAAGAAATACCTTTTCTAATTATACAAGGATAAGAACGGAAAATAAAATAAGAAATTAAAAATATTTAATCAAGTTTTGTACGGTTTTTTAAAATATATATCTTATTAAAATTCCGGTTTGCTAGTTATGAAGTACGGCCGTGTTCTGTATTTGTATGTATTGACCACAGACTATATACCAAAGGTGTATTGCATGCAAGTTTAAGTAGCGGTGCTCGCAATTTGGGGGTGGTGGTTTTAACATTTCTTTGTTATAATATTCAAATCGTTCGGCTCAAAGGGGAACCGTTTCAAGGCTTTTATTAGATTCCCTTTTGATTTCCACCCTGATCCTTAAATCGGAATGGAAATTGTCAGCCACCCTGCGACAGACAGGGGAGGTTTCCCCTCGTGTACGGCACAGCTATGCATACTAAATGTCTTACGAGCATGTATACGTTCGTAACGAGGCGTGACAAATCTAATCCATTTTAAAATAGATGTTTTCTAAGGTTTGATCCATTGCAGAAAGGTTGTTTTAACAAGAAAAGGAACACAAACTATAAATACCAGGTAATTCATAAAAGATGATATCTTTTTGCTGATTTGAAAACATTTATGACGGTAAAATGACGAAAATATTCAAAGTAAAGAGTGTATTATAAATTAGAGGTTAGCCAGTGAGTTTAAATAGTTAAAAACCTAAGACTCGATTCTCAATAATAATCAGTTTACTCAATATACTAGTTTCGGCGACTATGTCACCATCATCAATGCTGACCTTACAATGTAATGCTTTAAAACATTCCTCTTCGTTTCCATTTCAAACTGTAATACTTACGGGCTAAAATTTATTTATTGTATAATCGTTGAAATAAAGAACATAAATTTACTTGAAACAACGTCAACCCATAATTAATTAAAAAATACACTGATATTTCATTAGATAAAAATTAAAACAGTTAGTTATAACTAATTTTCCTAGAGTTTATGATATAATAAAACAGCATAAATAAACTAGCAATAATAATCCATGTATAGAGTCGCCATTGGCAGAGTGGTCATATTTTTACTAATATGTCCAAAGTATAGTGTGAACCAAGTAATAGTGTACGTAACCGTGAGAGATTCTCGTGTACTACGACTTCTAAAAACATGTTAGATATTTAGAATGTTCTGTACCAATAAATTCTGCATCCGATATGTCTACACATATTTCAAGATAGTTTGTCATTTCATACCGTAGCTAATTTATCATCGAATTTATCTAATATAGATCGTCTCATGCAAGTCAGTTTTTTTTACAGTCCTTAACATGTTTGTATGAAAGTATTTATACTGACCCTCCACCTCCGACTCGCCTACTGTAATCTCTCAAGGTCAAGTGTACGGTTACGTGCTCCGAATTTACTGCTTAACAAGTAGTAAAAATAGTTTAGACTTTAAGGGGTAGATCTGCAACCTACAACTCACGTTACGTCTTGCAAAGATTTAGAATAAAATATTTTTATAATTATTTTGATACAGTTGGTACTACAAGGTATTAATAAGAGATGGAACTCCATAAAAAAAAAACACACGAACGTATTTATTAAGGAGTTCTTACATGGATTTGATGTATTTGCGCGCTCGTTTTATTTCAAAATACCTTTTGTCAACAGATTGATGTACAGTATTACCTATGGGACTTTCCTTAATACCATCACAGCTGATTTAGTGATACAAGTTATTTAAAAAAGTTCTGTCACAGTAAAAAAAAAGCTATCAATTGCTGCTATTTATAAGTGGCAGTTTCATTTTTAGTAACTTCGAAGAATTACCTGGCTTTCCTCAATAAACTCTGAATAAAATACACCCTGGGTTAAAATTTATGTTAGTAAAAGAAGAGGAAAATCCTTGAAGTAAATTATATAAGTTTTTAAAATTTACTTATATTAATAAAAAAACAGAACAACATAAATACCACTCTAGGTATGCATAAACAGAATACTTTTCTGTATGGTAGGCTAAATATTTGTTATATGGTCCAATTAGTGTAGATAACAATCTTATAATAAGCAAACTTATAAATTTTAAATTGTCAGATTATCAAAATCATGACGATTAAAGATCAATATCATTACACTGACGATGTAATCATGTCATTAATGGTGACAAGTTCGTTGTCGAAACTAGTCTGTCGAGTAAATTGTTTATTAGGGATAATCTAGTCTTGATATTTTAAAGAAAATGTTTTCTAAATCCTTAAAATAAATAATCTAAAACACAAATTCCTTCCTTAGGAGCTACCAATAAATTACTAAGTTAGGAAATCTTATCTACAGCCGTTTATATTTAATCTATCTGTACGGTGATAGATCCCTCGCGATGCATCACAACATTTAGCATTTATTATTAATGTTTACAATACTTAATATTTTTAATGATTTTTTTTTTATTAAACTTGCTTTTTGTGCCATTTCGATTTTGGACGGTCGTTTATGTAGGCAGTAGTTTTTGAAAAATTATTAGTTACTACAATCACATAATTTAAACCTTCATAAATATTTCTGGCAATTTGGTTTTTTGTAAACATTACTGAGATTTTTGTAACTTGTGACAGGTTTAAAATTTTTTAATAAACATGTTACTATACTTTAGTTACTAGATTATAACACTATTAATTGTGAAGTTATTATTTTTTGAAAAGTGATTGCCTGTGACAGAGTAGATAAAAAAACTTGACCATGCAAGTGATTAGGAAGTTTCTACCTTCATCACTTTGAAAGTGTGTGGAAATCCGGAAGATCAAAGACTTCTATACAGTCGATTTCCGAATGCTAAAATGGCGGGTATTGGTAACGCTTGTTTTCATGTCATTTTAAAAACTTGTTTGGAGGTTATGCTTAGACCACGTACAAATGTAACAATATTTATTCTGAAATATCGTATATTTGATTATAATATGAAATAACACTTAATAAACAAACAATCAATAATGCACAAACAATACAACTGGTTTTACCCATACGTTACGTTATTTTCTATAGCAGTAAGTTATATTATATGACTAAGGAAACAATGTTATTTTCTATTAGGTTAACAGTATATCTAGCTATTTAATAGACCGAATTGTTAGTGACTTAATTTTTATCTATTAATTAAAGTTATTTACTAAGACCTAAATTAAAATTTAAAATTAAAAAATACAGGATTATATGTCATAAGCTGAAACATTTTAAATGTTCAGTTTTAATTTAATAATGTAAAGGATAGGGATAGGGCACAGTCTGTATTGTCCGAGTTGTATACCTTTTCTATAGGATATTAAAATATGAAATAAATATGTAAAGAAAAAGAAAGATTAAATATTTTTATAAAGATTTGTGACGTTCTTATTGACTACTTAATGAACTACATTATTTTAAGATATAAATCAAATTACTTAGCGTTTTACAGCTGACGGAGGCCTCACGAATGCGGGATCATTTGTTTGTACTTAGAATCACGGCACTGAATATTTGAAATATTAATTAGAACTCTCAAGTATTCATCTTTAAAAAAAAGTTATTTTAAAAATATACAAGTAATGCAAATCTTTTAACCTCGTTACTAGGCCATTGTTAAAGAAATTCATTTAGAGAAAAGTTTAACAATTGCTGTTAAACGAAATTTGTCGATATTTTCTAAATTTCCTTAGCAAAACTTTCTTAGAAATACTTCTTGAATGCCGAGTTCAGGCATCTACCTCGTTGCGGCTGCTTTCAAACATTCTGGAATTTATTTAACGTAAAAGTTTAAAATTCCTAGGGGTTTTTTTAAAACTGTTTCTGAGGTATAGATTGAGGGTAAATTTGCACAGAGAAACTATACGGATGATAAAGATATTTATATATTTAATTAGAATTTCACATCCCTTAAAAGGTTATGTTCGAATAAATTACAATATATAATCATTTAAAATGATATTTATAATGTTGTCATTCATTAATGTTTCTTCAATACCGTGTTTTTACAAAATAATTACTTGGTCAAAGTTGCCTGCCTACGTAAACAACACAATGGCAACATATCCATTATGTTTATAGAAAAATGTCACTGACATTGTTACTTTAGACCAGTTATATTGGATCGAATTATAGATTTGATGAGAAAAACATAAAATTTTTGAAAAAGGTAAAAATATATTGTAACATAAATTATCCTTTATGATGTAAAAGTCCGTAAATGTTAGGTGATAAACATGGGAGTTAAGTAATTATAAACAATGTGGGTTTTAATCATGCGACGTTAATCATAAGCTATAAGAATGGCTTTACGCAACGAGTAATAGGGGAAAACGAAATATAGTAAAGGCCTCTACTAAACGTAAACGTCATATTCTATACGCAAAGTGGTGGTGTGATTCCAAGAACTTTAAGTCTCTCGAGAGTGCTGAACATTAGGTGTAATAGTAATGTGCTACGCAGGGACTGAGAGTTTAAACTAATGCTTAAACTAAGACTTATACAATAAACATAATCGTTAACAACTAAACATTAACCGACGGAGTTATGTGCTAAGCTTTAAGTTACAACTATATGTCCAAACGATAAATGTAAGCGTTACGTGTAAACAGTAAGCGTGACTTTATGTAATAAACATTAAGTATAATAGATATGTCATACACGTAGACTGTAGAGGTAGAGAGATAAACAATAAACATAAACGTTAAGAAATAAACATTAACCGACGGAGTTATGTGCTAAGCTTTAAGTTACAACTATATGTCCAAACGATAAATGTAAGCGTTACGTGTAAACAGTAAGCGTGACTTTATGTAATAAACATTAAGTATAATAGATATGTCATACACGTAGACTGTAGAGGTAGAGAGATAAACAATAAACATAATCGTTAACAACTAAACATTAACCGACGGAGTTATGTGCTTAGCTTTAAGTTACAACTATATGTCCAAACGATAAATGTAAGCGTTACGTGTAAACAGTAAGCGTGACTTTATGTAATAAACATTAAGTATAATAGATATGTCATACACGTAGACTGTAGAGGTAGAGAGATAAACAATAAACATAAACGTTAAGAAATAAACATTAACCGACGGAGTTATGTGCTTAGCTTTAAGTTACAACTATATGTCCAAACGATAAATGTAAGCGTTACGTGTAAACAGTAAGCGTGACTTTATGTAATAAACATTAAGTATAATAGATATGTCATACACGTAGACTGTAGAGGTAGAGAGATAAACAATAAACATAAACGTTAAGAAATAAACATTAACCGACGGAGTTATGTGCTAAGCTTTAAGTTACAACTATATGTCCAAACGATAAATGTAAGCGTTACGTGTAAACAGTAAGCGTGACTTTATGTAATAAACATTAAGTATAATAGATATGTCATACACGTAGACTGTAGAGGTAGAGAGATAAACAATAAACATAATCGTTAACAACTAAACATTAACCGACGGAGTTATGTGCTAAGCTTTAAGTTACAACTATATGTCCAAACGATAAATGTAAGCGTTACGTGTAAACAGTAAGCGTGACTTTATGTAATAAACATTAAGTATAATAGATATGTCATACACGTAGACTGTAGAGGTAGAGAGATAAACAATAAACATAAACGTTAAGAAATAAACATTAACCGATAGAGTTAGGTGCCAACAATTAAGTTACAACGGTATGTTAAAACAACTAATGTAAGCGTAATGTGTTAACAGTAATCGTAACCTACAAGTGCCTAACATTAAGTATAATAGATATGACATACAGGTAGACTGTAGACGTAAAGAGATAAACAATATACATAAACATAAACATTAAGAACTAAACATTAAACAACGGAGTTATGTGTTAAGCATTAAGGTATGTTTAAACGATACACATAAGCGTCTTGTGTAACGCGTAACCTTTATGTGCTAAACATTATGTGTAATAGTTATGTCAGAGACGTAGACTGTAGAGGTAAAGAGATAAACTATAAACATAAACGTTAAGAAAAGAACATTATGGAGTTATGTGTTAAGCATTAAGTTTGAACTATATGTTCAAACGATAAATGTAAGCATTATGTTTTACCAGTAAGAGTAATATTTAAGTGTTTAAACATTAGGTATAATATTTATGGCATACATGTAGACTGTAGAGGTAAAGAGATTAACTATAAACATAAACGTTAAGAAAAGAACATTATGGAGTTATGTGTTAAGCATTAAGTTTGAACTATATGTTCAAACGATAAATGTAAGCATTATGTTTTACCAGTAAGAGTAATATTTAAGTGTTTAAACATTAGGTATAATATTTATGGCATACATGTAGACTGTAGAGGTAAAGAGATAAACTATAAACATAAACGTTAAGAAAAGAACATTATGGAGTTATGTGTTAAGCATTAAGTTTGAACTATATGT
Organism: Prosapia bicincta; assembly: GCA_036971475.1. Taxonomy (NCBI): domain Eukaryota; kingdom Metazoa; phylum Arthropoda; class Insecta; order Hemiptera; family Cercopidae; genus Prosapia; species Prosapia bicincta. The sequence continues at coordinate 156,589,791 of JBAIZL010000002.1, forward strand.
TCAAACGATAAATGTAAGCATTATGTTTTACCAGTAAGAGTAATATTTAAGTGTTTAAACTAGGGATGGGCCGATTCCTAAAATTTTCGATTCCGATTCCGATTCCGATTCTAAAATTTTCCGTTCGATTCTCGATTCTTTAGTCGATTCTCGATTCTCGATTCTCGATTCTTTCAAGTTATATTAACTTACATGCTCGTTCTCTAATAATTAATTTAGTTAACATCTTGGTCATATGACAAAACCTTTTAAAAGTTCTGTTTTAATGTAATAGGCTACACAAAACCTTCAACCTTGATTTATCAACAGGAATTTTTTTAAACATAAAAACATATTAGATTAAAGTAGCCTAATGACTTATTTTAAAGTTAAAAATGTGAACTTTACTTATTTTATGTTTGAAAAATTCCTAAGCCTATTTACATTGTCTCCCAAACAAAACAAAAATTAAAAACATAACGAACAACATAAAAAGTAAAAAATTAATACAAATAGGATAGTTTTTAATATTTAAAAGTCTGGCAGGTAATGTTCATTTCTGTTCAAAAACACAAGCATTTGAACACGTTGTGGGTCCAGCTAGTTTCATCGCTAGTCACATATAGCTCCTGAAGTTGAGAAAGGTTTTTCAGAAAACACTGTCGCGAGTGGGCAGACAGGTATTTTATTGCCATTGCATTTAAATGAGGGTATTTGGCACTTTGTACTGCCAAATACTTCCCAACATCACAATCTGGACTGGCTAATGGTTCCCCCAGATAATTGTTTACTTCTTCTTCTACTGTCAATTCCCCTGGGGTACCTTCTTCCTCAACATTCTGGATTAGTGGAGCATACCTTCTCCACATCTGGTAGGACCTTTTTTTCTGCAGGTGTCTGGAACACGTGCAACTGATTCAGGCCTATTTTGTATTTATTCCTCAATCCCAGTTGATTTTTAACCGACTATCACTTGTAGGTCCTGTGTCTGAGGATAAAGTTTCTTCAAGTATAGATCTTTTTTGTTGATAAATTTGGGCAAAATGAATGTTGTTTAAGTGCTTTTTCATATTTGATATATTATGTGGTTTTCCACCGTCAGTTTCTGTTAACCGTCATCGAATTGACGCGACGGCCAGTACTCTGAACCGAATACCGCCAGGCCTCTTAACGCTTTATTTTTATTAGTACTATTCAGCTGGTGTTGCTACTTTTGGAAAAATTAAGGCACAGTATTTAACAACAAGCTTCACACTACTTACAGATGTATTTACGATGGTTTTTGTTTGATAGATAAACGCCGACGGGATTAAAAACATGATGTTATTCTAAGAGCTTTTTGTCCGTAGTTACGGGCCGACACACATATTTGTTATAACGTATTGTAATGATTGTCACTACTGTTTTAAAAATTTAACAAAACCTTAAAAGTAAGTCGGAAATATTGACTAAATATTTAGTTGTAAAATAATCCTTAAAAACGGACTTTGTGAAAGTTAAGTACAAACATTGATACATCCTTACTAGGAAGTAAATTATAACGTAAATTCCTTAACAAGTAAATTATTTGGTGTTAAAACTTTTACTTAATATGAATCTTGGATAGTATTTACTGGACCTGTAGCATTACTTATCAGAGAGAGAATATATTACACTTTAGTTCTATATTCAAAATATTTATAAACTCACAAATCAATCACATGTGACACGTTTACGTATCTTAGTGATAGGCGCAAAAACACTTTTATCTCCAGTCTGTTTATTATATGGGTAGCCGGGACATGAAATTATGGTTTTGTTGTTTCTTGCTAACACAAAACACAAAAAATATCAAAACAGTGTTGCACAGATAAAAAAATTTAATTAAATCAAAAACAATGTCGGGTAAATTGGTCCGACGGAGTTTATTTACGTCTCATTTACGGTAGGAAAAAACTATGTTGGGCCAGTTGGTCCGACACGTATTTTTATAAATATTCGGAATCGTGTGGAATCAGAATAGACACTTTTATGATGAAGAATCGAGTATCGATGATTCCTTGATACCACCTAGAATCGACGATTCCTGGAATCGAGAATCGAAATCGGCCCATCCCTAGTTTAAACATTAGGTATAATATTTATGGCATACATGTAGACTGTAGAGGTAAAGAGATAAACTATAAACATAAACGTTAAGAAAAGAACATTATGGAGTTATGTGTTAAGCATTAAGTTTGAACTATATGTTCAAACGATAAATGTAAGCATTATGTTTTACCAGTAAGAGTAATATTTAAGTGTTTAAACATTAGGTATAATATTTATGGCATACATGTAGACTGTAGAGGTAAAGAGATTAACTATAAACATAAACGTTAAGAAAAGAACATTATGGAGTTATGTGTTAAGCATTAAGTTTGACCTATATGTTCAAACGATAAATGCAAGCATTATGTTTTACCAGTAAGAGTAATATTTAAGTGTTTAAACATTAGGTATAATATTTATGGCATACATGTAGACTGCAGAGGTAAAGAGATTAACTATAAACATAAACGTTAAGAAAAGAACATTATGGAGTTATGTGTTAAGCATTAAGTTTGAACTATATGTTCAAACGATAAATGTAAGCATTATGTTTTACCAGTAAGAGTAATATTTAAGTGTTTAAACATTAGGTATAATATTTATGGCATACATGTAGACTGTAGAGGTAAAGAGATAAACTATAAACATAAACGTTAAGAAAAGAACATTATGGAGTTATGTGTTAAGCATTAAGTTTGAACTATATGTTCAAACGATAAATGTAAGCATTATGTTTTACCAGTAAGAGTAATATTTAAGTGTTTAAACATTAGGTATATTATTTATGGCATACATGTAGACTGTAGAGGTAAAGAGATAAACTATAAACATAAACGTTAAGAAAAGAACATTATGGAGTTATGTGTTAGGCATTAAGTTTGAACTATATGTTCAAACGATAAATGTAAGCATTATGTTTTACCAGTAAGAGTAATATTTAAGTGTTTAAACATTAGGTCTAATATTTATGGCATACATGTAGACTGTAGAGGTAAAGAGATAAACTATTAACATAAACGTAAGAAAAACATGTTATCTTACAGCTTTATGTGCTACATATTATCTGTAGTCGTTATGTGTCACGCTACGCATATACTGTAAAGGTTTAAAGGAAAAATATTAATAAATATAAAGGAAAACAGACTAAGCTTCAGCGTTATGTGCTAAATAATAACACTAATCGTTTTGTACTACACGTTCAGTGTAAATGTTAAGTGCTGAACAATGATCAAAACGTTAAAAACTACGCAATAAAATACGGCGTCATGTGCTAAACCTATTCCGTAATCTTTGTGTAATGCGCATATAGAGGTTAAGTGTTGAACAATAATTTTAACGTTAAGAATTACACAAAACCGACAGCGTTATGTGTTAACCATTAACTTTCGATTTAATGTTTTCAACGATAAATGTAAGTGGTTTGTTTTAAACCCTAAACACATGCTTATGTGATAAACATTAACCAAGCATATTATTTGATTAATGATAGAGAAAATAATTTATATTGTTTTGATCCATCTTCTCTCGAGCGCCTAGCGTTTAACTAAAACCTCATGTACATATGTTAGTATGTCAGTAGGAAGTGCCTTACCCTAGCACAGCCACCCCTAACTCGGCCGCTACGTAACCTAGGACTGTAGGGGTAGTTTTGGATGATGCAGGAGGTCATCGCGCACCTGATCCCAGACCCGGTGGTGGTTTCGACCACGTTTAGAGGGGTAGGGGGTAGTTTTTCGAAAAAAATTTATTTCTAACCCGCTGACCTAAGCTAGCCAAAATGGATCCAACCTAACCTAACCTAAGTGTTGGGGGTGACCTCGGCTACGTTCAGGACCATCTCCGGGGGTAGCTCCGGGGGTAGATTGGGGGTGGGGGGTAGTTTTCGAAAAAATTTTGGAAAATCGTGTCTTGACCGATAGGGTGAGTTTAGAGTCTATTACGGGTTGCTGAGGGGTAGTTTCACTTAGGGGTAGTTTTTACAAAAAATATGAAAATGTCAAAAATCGGTCGGCTGGATCAACAGACAGTACAGGATATGTGTAGAGTCCCTTTTGGACCGTTGCGGGGGCTGTTTTACCTAGGGGTAGTTTTTACAAAAAATATTAAATTGCCAAAAATCGATCGGTTGGATCAACAGACAGTACGGGATACGTGTAGAGGCCCTTTTGGACCGTTGCGGGGGCTGTTTCACCTAGGGGTAGTTTTTACAAAAAATATGAAATTGCCGAAAATCGATCGGTTGGATCAAATGACTGTATATGGTATGGTTAAAGTCTATTATGGACCATTGGGGGGGGGGTGGTTTCACCTGTGGGTTGTCTTCAGAATGCCAAAAATAATAGGCGGAATAGCTCCAGTGGAGGGGGTAACTTTTGGAAAGACTTAATGGTTATCTGAAGTAAGGCCTCTTAGGTAGTGTAACCCTGGAATAGCTCCGGTGGTGGGGGTAACTTTGGAAAGATTTAATGGTTATCTGATGACGTATCAGCGCTCGAGCGACTCTAGGCAAGTAGTAGGCTCACCCTAACTAGAGGGGCCTAGGGGTATATGATTGGCAAACTCAAAATTTGTCTATGCTACTAAATTAATAAACAATGCAGTCAGCCTTTAAGTAAAGCTACACAAGAGCAGGGCTAGGATGGTTGCTATACCAACTACCAAGACAAATACCCCCACCAAGTCCTAGATAAAGCTACCACGGAGTTAGACCTTAGGTAAAGCTAACACGGAGCAAAGCCTCGTGTAAAAGCTATCCCGAAGCCTTGCCCTAGGTAAAGTAACCCAGGAACCAGACCATCGGTAAAGCTACCACGGAGTCGGGGCTTAGGTAAAGCTACCATGGAGTTAGACCATAGGTAAAGCAAACACGGAGCAAGGACTCAGGTAAAAGCCATCTCGAAGCCTGCCGATAGGTAAAGTAACCCTGGATTCAGGCATCAAGTGGGGGTGGTTATCAAATAATATATGAAATTACCAAAAAATGATCGGTTAGATCAAACGACCAACGACCTACATAGAGTTCAAATAGTCAACAAGTTGAATTGACCAATCACAACGCAGGGGCCCGGTAGGCCTACGTAAACGGTCAACGTAAGACGAGAAGGCCTATATAACGTGTTAAACCAATATATATGACAGCCCACATAATGTGTTAAACAAATATGCAGGCCTACATACATACTATGCTAGGCCGACATACTATGTCGGTAAATCACCGGCCAAAGCCTATATGAACTGAGATAGTTTCACCTCATATATCAGGTAGAACCACGGGCAGGCAACCGTATAATATGGGAGTACTATAAGGTATAGCTAAACCAATATATACGATAGCCCACATAATGTGTTAAACAAATACGCAAGCTTGCATACATACTATGCTAGGCCTACATACATGAATCCCTAAATGCGCCTACTATGTAGGTAAATCACTGGCCACAGCCTATATGAACAGAGATAGTTTCACCTCATATATCAGGTAGAACCTGGCAATCGTATAATATGGGAAGTACTATAAGGTACATCTACCAATGCATAACCTATCAGGCCCACGTAAAGATTTAATATATCTGATGACGTACGAGCGACATGCGCACCTATAACCAGAGTGGCCTACCCTAAATAAAATGGCTGATGCGGGGCAAAGGGTTATGATTGCAAGCCTAAAACTCGAGCGGCCGTGTCGTTGTGAATCTAGGCGCATGTTTATGATCTGAATACTGTATCAAATTACTATGTAATATCGTCATACCACGGTATACATATATATAATCAGAAATCAGTGTAAATAATCAAATAGCATCAATGGATATATCCTATAGCTGCAAATGTATCTAGATATAAAAGGTATATATGGAGAAACACTAATATAGAGGCCCATCACAAAACGTGAATAAATATATGTTATAAAACGATCCTAAAACGATGCTAAACCAACATGCATGCTATCATACATATTCGTATATACCATGTTAAGCCTACATACGTGATAGTCCACATAATGTGTTAAACAAATATGCATGTAAACCTGCATACATACTATGCTAAGCCGACTTACATGAATCCCTAAATGTGCCTACTATGTCGGTAAACCGCCGGCCAAAGCCTATATGATCTAAGCCTGACACACATTTACACCTCGTCTATCAGGTAGAACCTGGCAACCGTATAATAAGGGAAGTACTATATGGTATAGCTAACAATGCATAACCTATCACGCCCATCACGGTCAACAAATATTACAATATAATTTAAAAAGTCGCGCAACCTATATACATACAGTGCTAAGCCAACATTCAGGCATGTATACTATGTTACAATAGCCAAATATACGTTGTTAAACCAATATGCAGGTTAACCTATATACATCCCGTTACCCACATATGCCTATATAATATGTTAAGCCTGTATAAGTGATTGCCCTTATAGTGTGTTCAATAAATATGCGTGTAAACCAAATAAATACTCTGGTAAGCCAACATGCATGCTATCATACATAGGCGTATATACTATGTTAGGCCTACATATCGCGTTAAACAAACATGTGTAAGCCACCATACATATTATGCTAAGCCGACAAGGGACTGAACACATTATATCCACTGCATAGTTTAGCTAAACGGCTATCACACACTATCCTACAGGTACCACATAATACCTGATCAATAACACATAGTATCCAATGCATAGCCTGACGAAGGTTTAATATATAGTATCCAGAGGCCTCGCTAACGATTAACACGTTGTATCCATAAGGCCTACTATGTCGGTAAACCACAGGCCCAAGCTTATATGATCAGAGTCCGACACACATTTTCACCCCGTCTATCAGGTAGAACCTCAGGCAGGCGGCCGTATAATACGGGAAGTACTATATCGTATAGCTAACAATGCATAACCTATCACGCCCATGACGGTCAGCAAATACTACAATATAATTAAAAAAAAGTCGCGCAACCTATATATACATACAATGCTAACCAATATAGGCATATATACTATGTTAAACCAACATGCAATATAATCTAAATAGCCATATATACGCTGTTAAACAAATATGCGTGTAAACCTACATAAATACTATGGTAAGCCAACATGCATGCTATCATACTATGTTAAGCCCAAATACATAATAGAATACATAATGTGTTAAACATATATGTGTGTAAGCCAGCATAGATATTATGCTAAGAAGACATGGACCTACAAAGTATAACACATTATATTCGGTGCATAGTTTAGCTAATGGATATCACACACTAACCTACAAGCTGCCCACAAATTACCACATAATACCTGATACATAGCCCGGATAATCATTAACGCATAGCGGCCGATGCAAGTCATGACTAGGGCTAACACAACATATTCAAACCAAAGCCTGACTGGGGCTAACACATAGTATCCGATGAGAAGTATGAATACAAAGTAACACATAATATCCGTTGCATAGCTCGGCTAAAGTTCGTCATATAGCACCCGAATTATAGCTTGACAAACACATAGCATCTCATGAGCGGCGTGATATAAGGTAACACATAGTATCCGATACACAACCTAGGATCGAATATGACGTCATCCAGGTGGAGAACAAGATGGTGGCAATGTTGATACCGACTTCAAAAAGGGCTATGGCCTGTGTAGGCTAGATCAAATAACCAACGTTTCAACTAAACTACTGTCATACGCGTAGTTTAACCAACCAACATACGTGAAGTTCAAACGAACAGTATTGACACCAAGTCCAAATAGGCTATGGCGGCTATGCCCAGATCAACGTATCAGCTAATCAAAATGAAAAACTTACGCTAATCAATCAACATCTACACCAAGGTCAAATGGGTTATGGTTAGCGAAGGCACTGGCAAAAGCTTTAAGCCTTAGACATAATTATAGCTATCAACGCATACCAAAATAGCTATGCAGAAACCGTCAAGGCCATTACACATATTGTCCAGGTATGTTCTCCATCAAACCGAGACTTTAGACACCATCTCTGTAAAACAGCTAACAAATTATACTCTACCACAATAGGTATGTCAAAACTGTTACCGGCTCATAATCTAAGACAGTGGTTACGTAACGCCCTTTATCAATTTAAGACCTTAAGAGCTATCTTCGTAAAGACAGCTACCAATCCATACTATATCACAATAGTTACGTTAGAGCTACCGCTGCTCACCCTACCATAATAGCTACGTACAGATGGTTAATATTGTATAACCTATCACAAGACTTATGTAAAAACAGCTAGGCATAACCTGTCACACAATAACTACGTAAAGGCAGCTAACAAGGCCTACCCCATTAAAATAGCTACGAAAAGATAACATCCAATACATACCCTATCATATTAGCTATGTAAAGACAATAAATGCGTAAAGGCAGCTAACAATGCCTACCCCATTAAAATAGCTACGAAAAGATAACAACCAATACATAACTTATCATAATAGCTATGTAAAGACAGCTAAAGATGCATAACCTAACTCAGTAATGATTGCTATTAAATAATGAACCATTACACTAGCCACGTAAAGACAGCTACCAACACCACAATAGCTACGTAAAAACAGTTATCGATCCGTGACCAAGATAATACCTACGTAAGACCTATATCAGTGCTAAGACAATAGCTCCGTAAGGAAAACCTACCACTTCATGAACTACGACAACAGCAAGGTGTGGACGGCTACCAATACATTACTTATCACAGCTACCAACACATAACTCGTCACACTAGCTAAGTAAATAGCGCTACGATTGAATAGCCTATCACACAGGCCAAATGAGGGTCACTAACTAAACCATCACAATATCTCTGTACATGGCAGATGGCGTGATGATCCTCATCTTTATCGCACACCTAACAGTAGGTTAGGTTAGAAGCACTCTGGCTAGCTTAGGTTAGTGGGTTGAAAATAATTTTTTCTAAAAATTACCCCTCTAGACGTGGTTGAACACCCAACAGTAGGTTAGGTTAGAAGCACTCTGGCTAGCTTAGGTTAGTGGGTTGAAAATAATTTTTCCTAAAAACTACCCCTCTAGACGTGGTTGAACCCTCCCCCAAGGCTATGATCAAGGTCACATCGACCGCCTGCATCATCCAAAACCACCCCTAACTTCTACAACCACAGGTCAGTGATGCCCGTGATGGAGATACGAACAACCTTTGAAAGTTAGGGGTGGTTTTGGATGATGCAGGCGGTGACGAGTTATGTGTTGGTAGCTGTGATAATTAATGTATTGGTAGCCGTCCACACCTTGCTGTTGTCGTAGTTCATGAAGTGGTAGGTTTTCCTTACGGAGCTATTGTCTTAGCACTGATATAGGTCTTACGTAGGTATTATCTTGGTCACGGATCGATAACTGTTTTTACGTAGCTATTGTGGTGTTGGTAGCTGTCTTTACGTGGCTAGTGTAATGGTTCATTATTTAATAGCAATCATTACTGAGTTAGGTTATGCATCTTTAGCTGTCTTTACATAGCTATTATGATAAGTTATGTATTGGTTGTTATCTTTTCGTAGCTATTTTAATGGGGTAGGCATTGTTAGCTGCCTTTACGCATTTATTGTCTTTACATAGCTAATATGATAGGGTATGTATTGGATGTTATCTTTTCGTAGCTATTTTAATGGGGTAGGCCTTGTTAGCTGCCTTTACGCAGTTATTGTGTGACAGGTTATGCCTAGCTGTTTTTACATAAGTCTTGTGATAGGTTATACAATATTAACCATCTGTACGTAGCTATTATGGTAGGGTGAGCAGCGGTAGCTCTAACGTAACTATTGTGATATAGTATGGATTGGTAGCTGTCTTTACGAAGATAGCTCTTAAGGTCTTAAATTGATAAAGGGCGTTACGTAACCACTGTCTTAGATTATGAGCCGGTAACAGTTTTGACATACCTATTGTGGTAGAGTATAATTTGTTAGCTGTTTTACAGAGATGGTGTCTAAAGTCTCGGTTTGATGGAGAACATACCTGGACAATATGTGTAATGGCCTTGACGGTTTCTGCATAGCTATTTTGGTATGCGTTGATAGCTATAATTATGTCTAAGGCTTAAAGCTTTTGCCAGTGCCTTCGCTAACCATAACCCATTTGACCTCGGTGTAGATGTTGATTGATTAGCGTAAGTTTTTCATTTTGATTAGCTGATACATTGATCTGGGCATAGCCGCCATAGCCTATTTGGACTTGGTGTCAATGCTGTTCGTTTGAACTTCACGTATGTTGGTTGGTTAAACTACGCGTATGACAGTAGTTTAGTTGAAACGTTGGTTATTTGATCTAGCCTACACAGGCCATAGCCCTTTTTGAAGTCGGTATCAACATTGCCACCATCTTGTTCTCCACCTGGATGACGTCATATTCGATCCTAGGTTGTGTATCGGATACTATGTGTTACCTTATATCACGCCGCTCATGAGATGCTATGTGTTTGTCAAGCTATACTTCGGGTGCTATATGACGAGCTTTAGCCGAGCTATGCAACGGATATTATGTGTTACTTTGTATTCATACTTCTCATCGGATACTATGTGTTAGCCCCAGTCAGGCTTTGGTTTGAATATGTTGTGTTAGCCCTAGTCATGACTTGCATCGGCCGCTATGCGTTAATGATTATCCGGGCTATGTATCAGGTATTATGTGGTAATTTGTGGGCAGCTTGTAGGTTAGTGGTGATATCCATTAGCTAAACTATGCACCGAATATAATGTGTTATACTTTGTAGGTCCATGTCTTCTTAGCATAATATCTATGCTGGCTTACACACATATATGTTTAACACATTATGTGTTCTATTATGTATTTGGGCTTAACATAGTATGATAGCATGCATGTTGGCTTACCATAGTATTTATGTAGGTTTACACGCATATTTGTTTAACAGCGTATATATGGCTATTTAGATTATATTACATGTTGGTTTAACATAGTATATATGCCTATATTGGTTAGCATTGTATGTATATATAGGTTGCGCGACTTTTTTTAATTATATTGTAGTATTTGCTGACCGTCATGGGCGTGATAGGTTATGCATTGTTAGCTATACGATATAGTACTTCCCGTATTATACGGCCGCCTGCCTGAGGTTCTACCTGATAGACGGGGTGAAAATGTGTGTCGAACTCTGATCATATAAGCTTGGGCCTGTGGTTTACCGACATAGTAGGCCTTATGGATACAACGTGTTAATCGTTAGCGAGGCCTCTGGATACTATATATTAAACCTTCGTCAGGCTATGCATTGGATACTATGTGTTATTGATCAGGTATTATGTGGTACCTGTAGGATAGTGTGTGATAGCCGTTTAGCTAAACGATGCAGTGGATATAATGTGTTCGGCCCTTGTCGGCTTAGCATAATATGTATGGTGGCTTACACATGTTTGTTTAACGCGATATGTAGGCCTAACATAGTATATACGCCTATCTATGATAGCATGCATGTTGGCTTACCAGAGTATTTATTTGGTTTACACGCATATTTATTGAACACACTATAAGGGCAATCACTTATACAGGCTTAACATATTATATAGGCATATGTGGGTAACGGGATGTATATAGGTTAACCTGCATACTGGTTTAACAACGTATATTTGGCTATTTTAACATAGTATATATGCCTGAATGTTGGCTTAGCACTGTATGTATATAGGTTGCGCGACTTTTTAAATTATATTGTAATATTTGTTGACCGTGATGGGCGTGATAGGTTATGCATTGTTAGCTATACCATATAGTACTTCCCTTATTATACGGTTACCAGGTTCTACCTGATAGACGAGGTGTAAATGTGTGTCAGGCTTAGATCATATAGGCTTTGGCCGGCGGTTTACCGACATAGTAGGCACATTTAGGGATTCATGTAAGTCGGCTTAGCATAGTATGTATGCAGGTTTACATGCATATTTGTTTAACACATTATGTGGACTATCACGTATGTAGGCTTAACATGGTATATACGAATATGTATGATAGCATGCATGTTGGTTTAGCATCGTTTTAGGATCGTTTTATAACATATATTTATTCACGTTTTGTGATGGGCCTCTTTATTAGTGTTTCTCCATATATACCTTTTATATCTAGATACATTTGTAGCTATAGGATATATCCATTGATGCTATTTGATTATTTACACTGATTTCTGATTATATATATGTATACCGTGGTATGACGATATTACATAGTAATTTGATACAGTATTCAGATCATAAACATGCGCCTAGATTCACAACGACACGGCCACTCGAGTTTTAGGCTTGCAATCATAACCCTTTGCCCCGCATCAGCCATTTTATTTAGGGTAGGCCACTCTGGTTATAGGTGCGCATGTCGCTCGTACGTCATCAGATATATTAAATCTTTACGTGGGCCTGATAGGTTATGCATTGGTAGATGTACCTTATAGTACTTCCCATATTATACGATTGCCAGGTTCTACCTGATATATGAGGTGAAACTATCTCTGTTCATATAGGCTGTGGCCGGTGATTTACCTACATAGTAGGCGCATTTAGGGATTCATGTATGTAGGCCTAGCATAGTATGTATGCAAGCTTGCGTATTTGTTTAACACATTATGTGGGCTATCGTATATATTGGTTTAGCTATACCTTATAGTACTCCCATATTATACGGTTGCCTGCCCGTGGTTCTACCTGATATATGAGGTGAAACTATCTCAGTTCATATAGGCTTTGGCCGGTGATTTACCGACATAGTATGTCGGCCTAGCATAGTATGTATGTAGGCCTGCATATTTGTTTAACACATTATGTGGGCTGTCATATATATTGGTTTAACACGTTATATAGGCCTTCTCGTCTTACGTTGACCGTTTACGTAGGCCTACCGGGCCCCTGCGTTGTGATTGGTCAATTCAACTTGTTGACTATTTGAACTCTATGTAGGTCGTTGGTCGTTTGATCTAACCGATCATTTTTTGGTAATTTCATATATTATTTGATAACCACCCCCACTTGATGCCTGAATCCAGGGTTACTTTACCTATCGGCAGGCTTCGAGATGGCTTTTACCTGAGTCCTTGCTCCGTGTTTGCTTTACCTATGGTCTAACTCCATGGTAGCTTTACCTAAGCCCCGACTCCGTGGTAGCTTTACCGATGGTCTGGTTCCTGGGTTACTTTACCTAGGGCAAGGCTTCGGGATAGCTTTTACACGAAGCTTTGCTCCGTGTTAGCTTTACGTAAGGTCTAACTCTGTGGTAGCTTTACCTAAGCTCCGACTCTGTGGTAGCTTTACCGGAGGTCTAGTTCCTGGGTTACTTTACCTAGGGCGTGGCTTCGGGATAGCTTTTACACGAGGCTTTGCTCCGTGTTAGCTTTACCTAAGGTCTAACTCCGTGGTAGCTTTACCTAGGACTTGGTGGGGGTATTTGTCTTGGTAGTTGGTATAGCAACCATCCTAGCCCTGCTCTTGTGTAGCTTTACTTAAAGGCTGACTGCATTGTTTATTAATTTAGTAGCATAGACAAATTTTGAGTTTGCCAATCATATACCCCTGGGTCCCTCTAGTTAGGGTGAGCCTACTACTTGCCTAGAGTCGCTCGAGCGCTGATACGTCATCAGATAACCATTAAATCTTTCCAAAGTTACCCCCACCACCGGGGCTATTCCAGGGTTACACTACCTAAGAGGCCTTACTTCAGATAACCATTAAGTCTTTCCAAAAGTTACCCCCTCCACTGGAGCTATTCCGCCTATTATTTTTGGCATTCTGAAGACAACCCACAGGTGAAACCACCCCCGCAATGGTCCATAATAGACTTTAACCATACCATATACAGTCATTTGATCCAACCGATCGATTTTCGGCAATTTCATATTTTTTGTAAAAACTACCCCTAGGTGAAACAGCCCCCGCAACGGTCCAAAAGGGCCTCTACACGTATCCCGTACTGTCTGTTGATCCAACCGATCGATTTTTGGCAATTTAATATTTTTTGTAAAAACTACCCCTAGGTAAAACAGCCCCCGCAACGGTCCAAAAGGGACTCTACACATATCCTGTACTGTCTGTTGATCCAGCCGACCGATTTTTGACATTTTCATATTTTTTGTAAAAACTACCCCTAAGTGAAACTACCCCTCAGCAACCCGTAATAGACTCTAAACTCACCCTATCGGTCAAGACACGATTTTCCAAAATTTTTTCGAAAACTACCCCCCACCCCCAATCTACCCCCGGAGCTACCCCCGGAGATGGTCCTGAACGTAGCCGAGGTCACCCCCAACACTTAGGTTAGGTTAGGTTGGATCCATTTTGGCTAGCTTAGGTCAGCGGGTTAGAAATAAATTTTTTTCGAAAAACTACCCCCTACCCCTCTAAACGTGGTCGAAACCACCCCCGGGTCTGGGATCAGGTGCGCGATGACCTCCTGCATCATCCAAAACTACCCCTACAGTCCTAGGTTACGTAGCGGCCGAGTTAGGGGTGGCTGTGCTAGGGTAAGGCACTTCCTACTGACATACTAACATATGGACATGAGGTTTTAGTTAAAAGCTAGGCGCTCGAGAGAAGATGGATCAAAACAATATAAATTATTTTCTCTATCATTAATCAAATAATATGCTTGGTTAATGTTTATCACATAAGCATGTGTTTAGGGTTTAAAACAAACCACTTAAATTTATCGTTGAAAACATTAAATCGAAAGTTAATGGTTAACACATAACGCTGTCGGTTTTGTGTAATTCTTAACGTTAAAATTATTGTTCAACACTTAACCTCTATATGCGCATTACACAAAGATTACGGAATAGGTTTAGCACATGACGCCGTATTTTATTGCGTAGTTTTTAACGTTTTGATCATTGTTCAGCACTTAACATTTACACTGAACGTGTAGTACAAAACGATTAGTGTTATTATTTAGCACATAACGCTGAAGCTTAGTCTGTTTTCCTTTATATTTATTAATATTTTTCCTTTAAACCTTTACAGTATATGCGTAGCGTGACACATAACGATTACAGATAATATGTAGCACATAAAGCTGTAGGATAACATGTTTTTCTTACGTTTATGTTTATAGTTTATCTCTTTACCTCTACAGTCTACATGTATGCCATAAATATTATACCTAATGTTTAAACACTTAAATATTACTCTTACTGGTAAAACATAATGCTTACATTTATCGTTTGAACATATAGTTCAAACTTAATGCCTAACACATAACTCCATAATGTTCTTTTCTTAACGTTTATGTTTATAGTTTATCTCTTTACCTCTATCTTTACCCCTACCCCTCTAAACGTGGTCGAAACCACCCCCGGGTCTGGGATCAGGTGCGCGATGACCTCCTGCATCATCCAAAACTACCCGTACAGTCCTAGGTTACGTAGCGGCCGAGTTAGGGGTGGCTGTGCTAGGGTAAGGCACTTCCTACTTATGTCACACTCGCCTTTAGTAGCACTTTTTTCCATGTATTGAGCAGTTTCGGGGATGTGTCCCATTGTCAATTCAGACCGTAACTGACCTCTTGGTTGTTTTTAGGTTAATGTGGGGTTAAGATATTAGCTCACATTAATGTGTTTTTGAAGAGCATTGTGGGTTATAAAGTGAATAAATGTATGTGAGTTATAATGTAATTGGGTGTCCAGCATGTGCGCTGAGTGTAGTTTTAAATGTTTGTATATTTCATATTGTTCGGATGTTTATCGTCGGTTATTTTTCTTTTTTTTGTGTGAAGAGTTGGTAGATTTGATGCTATGTTTGTGAGTAGAACTATCGGCAGTTTGGCACAAACTACCCCTAAGTGTACTGTACGTCACCGGTGAGTATAGGGGTAGTTTTGGATGATGGAGGGGGTTGGTAGGGCCTCGATCGTAGCCTTTGGAGGGGGTTTGACTACGTTTGGAGGGGTTGTTTTTGGGGTAGTGTGTAGTTTGTGGAAAAAATTCTAAACCAACCTAACCCTTCCCCTATGTGTGTTATGTGTTAGGGGTGGTTGTTAGGTCTGTAAGGGCTGCCCCGGGGTTGCTCCGGGGGTGGGTTTGTGGAAAACGTTTTGGAAAAATGTGTGTTGTGTGTTAGGGGTGAGTTTAGAGTGTATTTTGGTTAGATGTGGGGTGGGTTCGCCCTGGGGGTTGTTTTAAATAATATATGAAATTGCCAAAAATGATCGGTTAGATCAAATGACCAACGTTTCAACTAAACAACTGTGTGGGGGTATGTTTAGAGTGTATTTTGGTTAGATGTGGGGGTGGGTTAGCCGTGGGGTTGTATTAAATAACATATGAAATCGCCAAAAAATGATCGGTTAGATCAAATGACCAACGTTTCCACTAAACAACTGTCTTACGCTAAGTTTAACCGACCAACTTGCACTCATTTCAATCCACCAACAATTACATTGAATTCAAATAAACAACAGTCTGTGTGGGGAATCGACCTATCACACTGCAGGCGCTGCTTAGGCTTACGCCTGACGGACACGCAACACACGGACGCGTTGCTGCCTGCATAGCCTGCTCAGCCTTATGCTGAAAGCTGCATACCTGCAAGGGGCTTCCAAAAATTGATATATAGTCGCTATAAATACGATATCACTCAACAAATAGGTTAATCATCGTATTACCTGCTATGTCGGTAAACCATTGGCAAAAGCCCTTATGATCTGAGCTTTAGACAATATCTCCATAAAGATAGCTACCGATGCACACTCTACCACAATAGCTATGTACTAATCATTAACACATAGTATCCGACGCATAGCTTGGCTATTGGCTAACACTTAGTATCCGATGCATAGCTTGACGATGTGTTAACACATAGTATCCGATAAGTAGCCTTTATGATCTGAGCCTTAGGTCCTGGACAATATATAGATAGCTACCAACGCATACCAAAATAGTTATGTAGAAACTGCTATCCACTGACCAATGCCATTATGGTCTGAGCCAGCTCGAATGTCGCTAAAAAACAAGATCGAAACAATATAGCAACAAAAAAACTGATATACAATAATAATAATACAATTTATTGATTATTACACTTACCGTGCGACTTTGGTCATCCGATGTCAATCAACCGCCTGCCCTCGATCTGAGATAAATTTTACCCCATTGGCCTTTTAATCTGTCGCTACGCTTGCCTTCTGCAGTTTTCACGGGGTTAGGACCGCCAACTGAATCAGTGAAGCCGATTCAATGCCCGTATTACAAGCCGGGGAAAGCAGAAGGCTTACCCCTTGGGGAGTAGCCCAACCATCGCTACTTCCAAGTGACTACCACTCCATGACAAAATGTAGTCTCCTGATAAATATTTTTGTACTTTTTAATTTTTAAAATTTTTTAGTATTTTATATTTTTAAATTTTTTAAAATTTTTTTCGTCTGCTCCACACGTGATTACACTCAGGTTTACGGAAGAATTAACTTCACGCCAGTGACCCAGACACACTCAGGTTTACGGAAGAATTAACTTCACGCCAGTGACCCAGACACACTTAGGTTTACGGAAGAATTAACTCCACGTCAGTGACCCAGACACACTTACGTTTACGGAAGAATTAACTTCACGCCAGTGACCCAGACACACTCTGGTTTACGGAAGAATTAACTTTATGCCAGTGACCCAGACACACAAGAATTATCTTCACGCAAGTGACACTACGCTAGGAGCAGATCGTAGTAATATTTAGCACTGTGCAGTGCGCATCTACAATCTACAGCATTATAATTATTATTATGCTGAGGTAATATACATCTATAGTATTTACAAGAGAAGTCTTGCTTCTCTTTGGGCAATTCACGTACATCAGTGTGAAACTGCCTTTGAAATCTAACCTTCTCCAAACCCTTTGTGATTATGGTGGAAAACGATGCAAACATCTTTCGCATTGTGTCTTCGTCAAAAGGTATGCTACCTTCGTACCAGCCGATACGGTGATAGCGTGACTGTAACCAACGAGCAGACTTTTGCGCTGACTCGTTTAAATTGTGAAATCTGTAAGGCGGTTTAAATATTGTAACACTGTGATAATGTTCGGCAACCACAGCTAGTTCCTTGACAACGTATTTACCCGTGTTATCGATGAAAGCATGAAACTCAACCACTGCTTGCATGTTTCAACCTGTCTGAGAGTACAAGCCACAACTGAGACTAAATGCACACAAATCGGGTAATTTATCCCGTCGTCACAGATTACGTAATCTTTTTAACAACACCCGATAGCAGGTTATAGACAATATGCGAATCGTGAATAATCAAGCAGTAAGCGGAAGCATTAGGCGGAATATTGTCAGACGCCTCGATTTCAAGTCTCACATCTACAGGCCCTGATTTTATCGTATCGTTTTGTTTCGGACAATCGATTACAAAAATCGGTGTTTTCCCTTTAAAGGTAGACAAGTCTAGACACGGTGATGGTTTGCGTGAATAATAGGACTGTTGAAATCTAACGTACATGTCGTACAAAATGGTGGTGTCACCGAGAATATTATCATAGGGAAAGTACTGAGAGTTGAGATACAATTTTACATCCGTTACCTTGCAGCTATCAAACTCTGAAGCATTTGCTTTAATCTTGTTTTTGCGATCGGTTTGCATAGCGAAAATTACGTAACGAGGTTTTTCCAGCTGCGAAGCGGTCTTTACAGTCCAAGTGAGTTGCCTCGTGGCCGGTAAACCGGGATATTCTAATAATAATAAATAATAATAAATACACAAAAACCTCTTAACCACAAACTTTCTTTAATTTACCCTAATGTACATTTCAGTTACAAAGTAACCATCCTCAGAGGGATAACGTACAAAGACTGATTAACGCTAGAAAAAACCCTTATTTATAAACTACAGAACTAGTCACTCCCACTCCGACCGCCGCGGCCCCACCTGTTAAACAAGGCGTAGCCACGCCCATCGAGTGAAAGCAAGATATCTAACGTCAACTTACTAAAATATAAATAAAAATACAATAAAAAAAAACATAATTAAAATTGTTTTTTGAAATTATAACCAACCACAAAATTTAATATAAAAATCATAATCCTATTTAACAAATGAATATAAAATTGAATTAGGAATAGGACCTCTATCAGAATTTAATAAATTCTCTGGTTTATGTTTACTAATTTTTAAACTTTCAAAACTATTTAATAACTTATTAGTTCTAACATTCTTAATTAACTTGACATCATTAACATCTAGATTGTGATTGGTCTCTAAAATATGGGCAGCAATGCTAGACTTATCGGACCTTTGGTATTTAATATCCCTAATATGTTCCTTAAATCTAGTTATTACTTTTCGTCTTGTCTGCCCAATATACATTTTATCACAATCCTTACAATTAACTTGGTAAATCCCTGATTTATCAAGTGTTTCTACTTTATCTTTTGCATTACCTAATAAATTTTTAAGATTCCAAAAGATTCGGGATATTCTATTAGTTCCCATTTCCGGTGTGGCACGTGAACGGTGACATCGCGTTCAATCATTTTCAAAAGTTTTAATTTAATCGAATCGGCTACGGAGACGTGTGGAACTCGCCAATAGATAGTATTTGTTTCCAGATCAATATCTGTCGAATCTGTGCTAACTATTGCGTTAAAATTTGAGGATGAACGCAAAAGGACAAGCTCCTTTTCACATTGACTACAAATCTATTGTAATCATAGAAAAACCCTATCAGCATAAGCAAAGGTATAACCACGTTGAACTTCTTGCAATCGTTATCTGTTTTACCCACTCCTAGCCAATTTCCGAGTTTATTTTTTTCGTGTTCGCGCAACGAAAGCAAGTTCTTAATGGTGGTCGTTATTCCGACATTCCTGGTTCTGTCTATTTCGTTGCCTCCGATATCGTATCTGATATCGTCGAAAAGAAAAGCTATAGCGTTATTTACCAAAGACACGTCAGCGGTCACTTCTCCGTTTTTTGTAGCCTTCAACGTATCTCTTATATGCAGCGTGCTCTGTAAAGAAATCGTAATGACATCTTGTTGATGAATGGGGTACGAATTTCATCGTTATTACCAAAAGTAGCGGACGAGTACGGCCGATGATTATGGTACTCCAGCCCGTTGAGGGTGTTGTCGTACTCGGCACTAGAGTCGATTGTCAAAAGGTTCTCCATTGTTCACTTTAAACCCCAAAGATCTGAGGAACCTAACGTTTCGCAGTGTTAACTGTGCCGTAATCGGACGTAAACTGCCACCCTTCCTATATAAGCGCTCGTTAAATATTAGACCCATCTTGGCGTCTACGTAAATGTAATCGTACGGAAATGACTTCTCCACGAAAATCGATTGTATCACCGTTCTGATCTCTTAGACTTACGGTGATATTATGAATGACGCTTACGTTGACAGGTAAATATATTACGCTTTGTGGGACTTCTACAATCTTATAATCGGGCGGTACCTGCGGATAAAATTCGTGCAAAGTATGGCATTCTATGCCGTTTTGAAATGACCCGGCGACTATATTGCAATCCACGCGAATCACGTCAACCCTGATGATATCCACCGGCCGATCAGAAGAGTGTTTTTGATTTGCCTCTAATTTCTTCTTACTGAACCCAATCAGCTGGCCTATAAACATGGCCTTGTCGAAAAAGATCGCGTGCGAACATTTTATCTCCACTTTGAGTGTGTTATTATTAGGTGTCAATACTAAAACAGTATCGGTAACTAGTTTCGATTTAATATACCTCTCAATATCGGATATTTCGTACGATCCGGTCGGTAATGAAATCGTGTGCATATCATTACCATCACCGTAATGTTTACATGTTGTTTACATGTTTACATTCTCAACGATGTTCGGTATCGAATTGTATGTTGTCAGATCAAACCATGAACCAGATGGTTTTGCACCATATAGATACTGAATATTATTAATATCGTCTGAAGATAGGTCCAAATATTTCGGGTGCTCGTATAGCCATTAATTATCGAATCACGTTTCTTATTATGAGACAGTCCTAGAGCGTTCCCGTGGTGGTGCTGTAAGTCATCCATTTTGAAAATTTTTGAATATTCCAACCTCAACTCATATTCAACCAGTACAAGAATGGTATGTACTATATAATCCCAATTTTCTAGAAAAATATTTTTTAGATATCCCCCTTCCCTTAATTTGGAATTTATATAATTTTAAAAGTGTTCCGAATTTTCTGTAGATTTAATTTGTTTGTAATTAATATATCTTTTCTGAAATTTATATTTATGACAGAATGAACATCTATCATATAATTCACAACTATTCAATTTATAATACCCGGTTATAATTTTTCTAAACATATCTAAATTGCGGCAATCACCGGATCTTATAAATTGAAATATCACACTTACTTGATTGATGTTAATATATGATTTATTAAATATTACTAAGAATGAGTTTAATACATATCTTAATATTACTAATATTAAATCAATATATTTACAACTGCTATATACCCTACCTATTTTACATCTACGAGCTACAATGTTCCTACAAACCCTAGGTAACTTAAATCTAACACACTGTTCATGTTTATGATAATTAAATTGTCACTGATCACTGCTAACTTTAAGAAGTAATAATTGTAATGTGAGTTACTTTATGTATTTATTTTTTAATATAATCAAAACCTGGGGGCGGATTTGCATGATATGATAACGCTTGTTTTATTGTGGGGTTGTGGTTTGTAGATGGGCGTTATCAGCCATGTGTGTTTTGGTATTATATCGCAGGAAGTGTATTTCTGATTCCCTATCGCCGGGTGTTGACCACGATCCCACAGACCGAAGGTTTTCCTACAGCTATCGTATTGGTTTGATTTCTCCTAGGATTTCCTTTTCCGATACTACTATCGTGTTGGCTTGTTAACGAGTGTTCGTGAGAAACAAGCGATTGCATTTAATTTTCATACAGTTGTGACTTAGCGTTTGTATACGTGCAACAGCGTTTTCATACAACCTATACATCATGAACAGACCAGATAACGAGGGGTGGCGCGTGATTAACAGAAGCTTGGACAACCTAATGACAAGACTTAGGGGGTAAGTGTAATAATCATTATCATTTAATATTACTATTAATAATTTATATCATTTGTTTTTATTGCTAATTGTTTCGATCTTGTTTTCAGCGACATTCAACAGCAGCTGGAGGATCATTACGTTGGAGGCGCGATAGAGTTAAGCGTGGATCATCGGATCGTTATACCGGCTCAAGAACCACCGCATAGAAGTACAAGGCGTAAACCTTTCATTGTACCACTACCAACAGCACCTACACCCTTGGCTTCTCAACCATCTGCAACCCCGTCGCAGACTCCTCATCCACCCTCAGCGCTAGATACAGCTCCGCGGCCGCCTACAGAGGATACAGATTCGTCCTCTGGAGACATCGGGCCGATAGACCTATCAGATATACTTCTCCCGACAGAGCATATACTCAACATGGACGATCGTGATGATTTATTATTGTATTTAGACTAGTAGTTTCATTAAAGAGGGCTGTATATAATATTCAGGTGTTTTGTTTTCACTACATTGGATCATTTTTGGTGAGTTTATATATATATATATATATATATATATATATATATATATATATATATATTATTATTATTATTTTCTTGACACTATTTCATCTAACTTATATTTTTTATTAGGCCTAGCAAACCCCTAACCCGTCACACATCTATCCAGCATACACCCCGCATTTTCTAAGACACCATCTTGCAATAACAGCCTCCACAACAACAACCTCAAACTTATCCCAGCATCTACCCGGGGAAAAGCTAGGTTAGGAAGTATCTCGCTAGTAGCGAGACACATTTAGGCCACCACAAACTCATCCCCGGGGTGAGTCCCGGATAGAACACACTACAACACCCACTTTGGTTAGAACACTAGACGACGTCATCAATCATCCCCCAACCACTGGGGCTAACCCACATCTAACCAACATACACTCTTAACATACCCCATACAGTTGTTTAGTTGAAACGTTGGTCATTTGATCTAACCGATCATTTTTTTAGCGATTTCATATATTATTTAAAACTACCCCCAAGGCTAACCCACCCCACATCTAACCAACATACACCCCTAATTCTAAACTCACCCCTAACACACAACACACATTTTTCCAAAACGTTTTCCAAAAACTACCCCAAATCCACCCCCGGGGCAGCCCCCAAACTTACCTGGGAACCACCCTTAACACGCAACACACATAGATGAAGGGTTAAGTTAGGTTAGATTTTTTTCCAAAAATTACCCTCTACCCCAAAACAACCCCTCTAAACGTAGTCAAACCCCCTCCAAAGGCTACGATCAAGGCCATACCAATCCCCTCCATCAAACAAAACTACCCCTATACTCACCGGAGACGTACAGGACACTTAGGGTAGTTTGTGCCAAAGTATCTTCCTTTATACGTTTGTATAGTAATTATTTGTGGACATGAGATGTTCAGTAAGGCTTGATTGGGTGTTTTCGTTTGTGAGTGCTTTTATGTGTTCTTAGCCTGTAACACACGCCAGTAAATGTAGGTTTTATATGTAAAGCATTATTGTTATGTTCTAAGCAGTCAATGTAACCATTGCCTGTAATGCGCCTTGAGTAGATGCTATGTGTTTAACATAGTCAATACCCGTTTTCTTCACACATTAGACGAGTTTTGTAATATTTATCGTTAAACGTTAGGAATGCAGTTATGTATTAAATCGAAACCTATAGGTGTTCCTTTACCTAATAGTTTTAAAATTAATGTTTAATATTTAAAGTTTACGAACGTGGTTAAACATAACTGATATACGTTTAATGTGAATAAGAAATGTAAGCGTTATGTGGTAAAAAAATGACAGTGAGGTATTATTAAATATACAATAGAATTAAGATTTGTTTGTAAAACCAAGTTCAGTGACAATTATACGTTTAATGTATTAGCATTAAATTCTGACACGAAAATATAACTTTCAATGTTCAACACATAATGTATTTTTTCAACGTTTAACCTAAAACGACTGTATTTAGTGTTTAAAAAATGTGATTTATGTCTACACCTAATTTTCTACAACGCGTTTAGTTATTGAGAGCGATGTCTTGAAAACACTCTAATCATTTTATAGTTAATCTAGTGTGGGATTTTTCGTTTTAGTTTCCCGTCGGTTATGCTAATGGCCACGGAAGAGTGACTGTAACCAAGGCAAGTAAAGGCCGTTACTAACAAGATGGGTTGTAAGGGATTTGTAGGATTAAGGGACTTTGTTCCGCCTATCAATAACCTAAGCCCCTCTGATTTATTCGTCCAATTCAACACTTGTCAGAGCAGGATCTAAAACTTAGATGTTAATATTAACAAATTGTCACTGTACAGCTGTTTAATTAACACCTTATACACGTTAGCCATTTGAACACTAATATTGGAATAGTGACTCAGGATACAATGCTAGAAGTAGCTACTTCTAGCGAATCGATGGATATTGTGATGTAGCTGGGTTTGATGTGGCTATTTCTACTTTATCGATTATTGCTGTGGTGTAATGTGTCTGACGTAGCAAATTCTACCTGGTGTAAATGTGGTTGACGGATCTACTTCTACCTAATCAAGCTACGGTGTAGCTGTGATTGACGGATTTATTTCTACCTTGTCAATAGATGATGGGGTGTAGCTGTGGTTGACGGAGCTACTTCTACCTAGACGAAAGATAATGTGGTGTAACTGGGGTTGACGCAGCTACTTATACCTAGTCAAGAGAAGCTACGGTGTAGCTGTGATTGACGGATTTATTTCTACCCTGTCAATAGATGCTGTGTTGTAGCTGTGGTTGACGGAGCTACTTCTACCTAGACGAAAGATAATGTGGTGTAACTGTGGTTGACGCAGCTACTTATACCTAGTCAATTCATGGTGAGGTTGTCAGATCTACGTCTAACTATCCGACGGATGCTGACATATGATTAGGTCTACGGAGGTACATACCTTTAGCCGATGGATGCTATGTGTTTTGTTAGCTTGCGCTGACGGAAATATTTCCACCTAACCAAAGGATGCTGTGGTGTAGCTGTGGATGGCGGAGTTAGTTCTACCTAGCGGACAAATGCTGTGGTTTACCTGCCTCTGACATAGCTAATTTTACATAAAGAGATACAGTTGAAAAACTGATTTTGAGAGACTGTGTAACTAGTTAAAAATAAAACCTGAAAAAACTATATACCACCGACTATAGAGGATGAGAGAAAGTTATTAGATATAGATAGTTCTTGGTCTAGTGACGAATACTGGAGAATCTATTTATAACCGATTATAAAGTATGAGAAAGAGGCCATAGCTATAGAGAGTATGCATCTGGTAAGTGATCAAAATATGAAAAAACTATGTATCAGAAACTATAGAGTATGCGAGAGACTACTCACCTAGAGAGATTATGTATATAGGTAGCGATTTAACTTGAAAACCCTATATACTGCAACTAAAAGTGTATTAGGTAAAATTCTTAGGCTAATGATAAAACCCGAAGAAGCTATATACATTGAGTGTAGAGTTTGAGCGAGAGTTCTTACTTATAGAGAAATATTAGTCTATTGATAAAGGTTGAAAAACTATATACCTCCAACTTAAATAGTATTAGTAAAATTCTTAGGCTAATGATAAAACCTGAAGAAGCTATATACCATTGAGTGTAGAGTTTGAGTGAGAGTTCTTACTTATAGAGAAATATTAGTCTATTGATAAAGGTTGAAAAACTATATACCTCCAACTAAAATAGTATTAGGTAAAATTCTTGGGCTAATGATAAAACCTGAAGAAGCTATATACCATTGAGTGTAGAGTTTGAGTGAGAGTTCCTACTTATAGAGAAATATTAGTCTATTGATAAAGGTTGAAAAACTATATACCTCCAACTAAAATAGTATTAGGTAAAATTCTTAGGCTAATGATAAAACCTGAAGAAGCTATATACCATTGAGTGTAGAGTTTGAGTGAGAGTTCCTACTTATAGAGAAATATTAGTCTATTGATAAAGGTTGAAAAACTATATACCTCCAACTAAACAGTGAGAGGGAGAATTCTTAGCCTAGTGATGAAACCTGTAAAATCTATATACCACCGAGTGTAGAGTATGAGTGAGAGTTCTTACTTATAGAGAGATATTAGTCTATTGATAAAGGTTGAAAAACTTATACCTCCAACTAAAAGCGTATTAGGTAAAATTCTTAGGCTAATGATAAAACCTGAAGAAGCTATATACCATTGAGTGTAGAGTTTGAGTGAGAGTTCTTACTTATAGAGAGATATTAGTCTATTGATAAAGGTTGAAAAACTTATACCTCCAACTAAAAGAGTATTAGGTAAAATTCTTAGGCTAATGATAAACCCTGAAGAAGCTATATACCATTGAGTGTAGAGTTTGAGTGAGAGTTCTTACTTATAGAGAAATATTAGGCTATTGATAAAGGTTGAAAAACTATATACCTCCAACTAAAAAAGTATTGGTAAAATTCTTAGGCTAATGATAAAACCTGAAGAAGCTATATACCATTGAGTGTAGAGTTTGAGTGAGAGTTCCTACTTATAGAGAAATATTAGTCTATTGATAAAGGTTGAAAAACTATATACCTCCAACTAAAATAGTATTAGGTAAAAGTCTTAGGCTAATGATAAACCCTGAAGAAGCTATATACCATTGAGTGTAGAGTTTGAGTGAGAGTTCCTACTTATAGAGAAATATTAGTCTATTGATAAAGGTTGAAAAACTATATACCTCCAACTAAAATAGTATTAGGTAAAATTCTTAGGCTAATGATAAAACCTGAAGAAGCTATATACCATTGAGTGTGGAGTTTGAGTGAGAGTTCTTACTTATAGAGAAATATTAGTCTATTGATAAAGGTTGAAAAACTATATACCTCCAACTATAATAGTATTAGGTAAAATTCTTAGGCTAATGATAAAACCTGAAGAAGCTATATACCATTGAGTGTAGAGTTTGAGTGAGAGTTCTTACTTATAGAGAAATATTAGTCTATTGATAAAGGTTGAAAAACTATATACCTACAACTAAAATAGTATTAGGTAAAATTCTTAGGCTAATGATAAAACCTGTAGAAGCTATATACCATTGAGGGTAGAGTTTGAGTGAGAGTTCTTACTTATAGAGAGATATTAGTCTATTGATTAAGGTTGAAAAACTATATACCTCCAACTAAAATAGTATTAGGTAAAATTCTTAGGCTAATCATAAAACCTGTAGAAGCTATATACCATTGAGTGTAGAGTTTGAGTGTGAGTTCTT
This sequence comes from Prosapia bicincta, assembly GCA_036971475.1. Classification (NCBI taxonomy): domain Eukaryota; kingdom Metazoa; phylum Arthropoda; class Insecta; order Hemiptera; family Cercopidae; genus Prosapia; species Prosapia bicincta. The sequence continues at coordinate 156,617,119 of JBAIZL010000002.1, forward strand.
ACTTATAGAGAGATATTAGTCTATTGATAAAGGTTGAAAAACTTATACCTCCAACTAAAAGAGTATTAGGTAAAATTCTTAGGCTAATGATAAAACCTGAAGAAGCTATATACCATTGAGTGTAGAGTTTGAGTGAGAGTTCTTACTTATAGAGAGTTATTACCCTAGTATTATACCTGAAAAACTATATACCTCCAACTAAATAGTAAGAAGGAGAAATCTTAGCCTACTGATAAAGCCTGTAAAAGCTATATACCACGGAGTGTAGAGTGTGAGTGTGAGTTCTTACTTATAGAGGGTTATTACCCTAGTATTATACCTGAAAAACTATATACCTCCAACTAAATAGTAAGAAGGAGAAATCTTAGCCTACTGATAAAGCCTGTAAAAGCTATATACCACGGAGTGTAGAGTATGAGTGAGAGTTCTTACTTATAGAGAGTTATTACCCTAGTATTATACCTGAAAAACTATATACCTCCAACTAAATAGTAAGAAGGAGAAATCTTAGCCTACTGATAAAGCCTGTAAAAGCTATATACCACGGAGTGTAGAGTATGAGTGAGAGTTCTTACTTATAGAGAGTTATTACCCTAGTATTATACCTGAAAAACTATATACCTCCAACTAAATAGTAAGAAGGAGAAATCTTAGCCTACTGATAAAGCCTGTAAAAGCTATATACCACGGAGTGTAGAGTGTGAGTGTGAGTTCTTACTTATAGAGAGTTATTACCCTAGTATTATACCTGAAAAACTATATACCTCCAACTAAATAGTGAGAAGGAGAATTCTTAGCCTAGTGATAAAACCTGTAAAAGCTATATATCACCGAGTGTAGAGTATGAGTGAGAGTTCTTACCAATAGAGAAGTCTTGCCCTAGAGATAAAACCTGAAAAACTATATACCTCCAACTAAATAGTAAGAAGGAGAATTCTTAGCCTACTGGTAAAACCTGTAAAAGCTATATACCACCGAGTGTAGAGTATAAGTGAGAGTTCTTACCTATAGACAGGTCTTACCCTAGTGATAAAACCTGAAAAACTATATACCTCCTCCTAAAGAGTAAAAGGGAGAATTGTTAGCCTACTGATACAACCTGTAAAAGCTATATACCACCGAGTGTAGAGTTTGAGTGAGAGTTTTTACATATAGAGAGTTCTTACCCTAGTGATAAAACCTGAAAAACTATTTACCTCCAACTAAACAGTAAGAAGGAGAATTGTTAGCCTTGTGATAAAACCTGTAAAATCTATATACCACCGAATGTAGAATATGAGTGAGAGTTCTTACTTATAGAGAGTTATTACCCTAGTGATAAAACCTAAAAAACTATATACCTCCAACTAAACAGTAAAAGGGAGAATTTTTAGCCTAGGGATAAAACCTGTAAAAGCTATATACCACCGAGTGTAGAGTTTGAGTGAGAGTTTTTACATATAGAGAGTTCTTACCCTAGTGATAAAACCTGAAAAACTATATACCTCCATCTAAACAGTAAAAGGGAGAATTGTTAGCCTACTGATAAAACCTGTAAAAGCTATATATGTACTACCGAGTTTAGAGTTTGAGTGAGAGTTTTTACTTATAGAGAGTTATTACCCTAGTGATAAAACCTGAAAAACTATATACCACCGAGTGTAGAGTATGAGTGAGAGTTCTTACCAATAGAGAGGTCTTACCCTAGAGATAAAACCTGAAAAACTATATACCTCCAACTAAATAGTAAGAAGGAGAATTATTAGCAGTAGAGATTGCGGCGGGATAGTCAGGCCACTTGAGTCGTGGGAAAACCCAGCCTTCAGGCGGTCTTACGTCATTAACCCTTTCAACCCTTTCAACCCTTTAGCCTTCAGGCGGTCTTACGTCATTAACCCTTTTAATCCTATTAACCCTTTTAACCCTTTCAACCCTTTCAACCCTTTAGCCTTCAGGCGGTCTTACGTCATTAACCCTTTTAATCCTTTTAGTTAACCCTTTCAAGACTGGTGCCGTCGATTCTGAAAAAAATCTTTTTACCTGAGTCGTATTCGAACCCCGTATGTTTGTGTTTAGAACCATCAACGCTAACCTCTCGGCTAACTTGTCCAAACAATAGAGACGCTTTTATTTGTGCTATATGACCAGTATTGTCGTTAGTCTTCTTGCATGATAGGATGTCATTGATCCTTTCTCAAGGGTTGAAAGGGTTAAAAGGGTTGAAAGGGTTGAAAGGGTTAAAAGGGTTGAAAGGGTTAAAAGGGTTGAAAGGGTCAAAAGGGTTGAAAGGGTTAAAGGGGTTAAAAGGGTTGAAAGGGTTAAAAGGGTTAAAAGGGGTTAAAAGGGTTAAAAGGGTTAAAAGGGTTAAAAGGGTTGAAAGGGTTAAAACGGTTAAAACGGTTAAAAGGGTTAAAAAGGGTTAAAAGGGTTAAAACGGTTAAAACGGTTAAAAGGGTTAAAAGGGTTAAAAAGGGTTAAAAAGGGTTAAAAGGGTTAAAAGGGTTGAAATGGTTAAAAGGGTTGAAATGGTTAAAAGGGTTGAAATGGTTAAAAGGGTTGAAAGGGTTGAAAGGGTTAAAAGGGTTAAAAGGGTTAAAAGGGTTAAAAGGGTTGAAAGAGTTAAAAGGGGTTAAAAGGGTTGAAAGGGTTAAAAGGGTTGAAAGGGTTGAAAGGGTTAAAAGGGTTGAAAGGGTTGAAAGGGTTGAAAGGGTTAAAAGGGTTGAAAGGGTTAAAAGGGTTAAAAGGGCTGAAAGGGTTGAACGGGTTAAACGAAAGGGTTGAAAGGGTTAAAAGGGTTGAAAGGGTTTGAAGTCCAAGTTGACCTGATGTCAAAAATCGTCGTATTCGTACCTTCTGCGCCCCGTCTTGAGGAAATAATGTCTTTAGGCGTAATCAACATGCTAGTACTGTATGAACTTGTTTACTTCCAAGCTTAATTGTTTTCTTTATTATTTATAATTCTTATAAATCAAATGAATATAAATAGAATATTGGAGTTTTATTATTTTATTTTTCTAAAACAAGACGTTTGGCTCGTTATATGAAATATATTCTTGTTTAAAAGACAGTAAGTTATACACTGTGTATAAACACTGATATTTCAACACGAAAATATAAATGACATTATTTGCAAGTAAAACACATAGTACAGGAGTATGTTACATCTAAGTATAAATTAAATGGTCATTAAGTTTTAATCATTCAATTAGCATATATAGTATTATATTTTTTTAATTAAAGAAATTAAACTTTATAAATAGAATATAAGAAAAGTCAATTACAATATACGTGATTCTTTGTTGATAAAGTATGTGGCAATTCCTAATCCAGAGGTATTCGACAGAGGGTGGTGGAGTGGTGCCTTAGCCTATATTAATTTACCCGATGACGCCGTATTCGAAACCCTTTAAAAAATCTGGTACCTCCCAAACGCCTCAGATCTTGTCACTGCCTCCCAAACGCCTCAGGTCTTGCCACTGCCTCCCAAACGCCTCAGGTCTTGTTATTACTGTATTCAAGAGATACTGATTCTGTACCTCCCTTATCCAAACGCCTCAAGTCCGATACCTTCCTGGTCATTGACTCAACCCTGTACCTCCCTTATCCAAATGCCTCAAGTCTTATCATTATCCGTACTCTGTAAATTAATTATTGGTTTTACATAGGCTAATGACAGATCACAGACAATTAATTCATGCTCTAAACGTTTTACATTTCTTTCTTTTCCCAGAGCTCGTTTTTATCACCAATATACAACGTGATTTACAATTTTAAAATTCATAACATTACAAAAAAAACATAATAAAAAAATCAACAATACCGAACTTTTAATAAATAATCTTATTTACAAGTCATTTTAGTTAATTGTCTGTGATCTGTCATTAGTCTATATAACAGCATTTACAAAATCAAAGTCGTTTATCAGATTTACTGTCGCTTCGTTTCTAGATTATTTTTGTCAATAAATGCGTAGATGCTGACTTGTTTCGTAAATTACTTTTGTCGTGATTGTTACTTTTGCCTTTGGCAGAGAAAACGAATTGAAATATCTCAAACTGTTCTAGTTTCAGTAGAGAAAACGAAACTGAAATTGCTCAAACTGTTTATTCTAGTTTTACTATATAATTAGGAATTTCCTACTTCAACACAATAGCAGTTGATTGTTGGTTCAGTTGTTTGCTAGACTTTCTTAGAGGTAAGTCAAGGTTTTGTTATTGTCAATATTTTAACCAATAACCACAAAATAACTTTATTTATTCACTTCTTGAGCTACTGTAGCCTATGTTATAATATCTTAAATTATAAACCCAAAAACAGAGGATATCAACCTTAATTCTAGACATGTTCGTGTTATTCTTCTTATGCAAAATACTATACAAAGTAAGTTTAAAAACATGTAAAGAATCCCTTTGTCGTAATTCTTAACTATGTATTTACACATTAATTTCTACTACAATTAATTTTAATACGTTAATTACTACCGCATCTACTCTATGACTTTATTCCCATACAAACACTCAAATGCTTTTTGAGTTAAGTGATAAAGTTTTCGATTACCTATTGAACTCTTTCAAATCCTTCTATTAGTTCATACCATCGTTACATATAACTTGTTTAAATTTTCAACCGTTAATAAAATACTTAATAAGTTAAATACACATTATTACAAGTAATATAAACAAACATGTTTAAAACCAATTCCCACTTAGGTCAACAAAGAAATATTTTATGTTAATTAATTTTTTTATTAAATAATCACAATTAATATTAATAAAGTAACATAACCAATGTGTTAAAACATCTGTTCTACAACATGGCCTACAATTTAAATCAGCTGTTTTATGAAATTATATGTTATCATTTGTTTTAGGTCAAGTGGGAAGAAAAAACTATATTAAATACCTTGCCCCTTTTGTGAAACATTTTTCTAAAATATAAATCTAAAATATTTGAGAAACTGTATTACCATGAAGTGCTATCTACTACAAGTTTAAAAATGTTGAATAAATGAATTTACTATGGTGCTTTTAATAATTCTACTTATTTGTTTTCATATTTTGCGATTACATTTTTATAAATATTGTATATTTAATATTTAACATTTTTGTTCTCAGTTTATTAGTGTATTATAAATTGTTAAATTGGCTTTCATGTTAAATAAAGAGTCAAATACACAATATTACAAGTAATATAAACAAACATGCTTAAAAACAAATTTCCACTTTGATCAACAAAGAAATATTGTATGTTAATTAATTTTTTATTGAATAATTACAATTAATATTAATAAAGTAACATAACCATTGTGTTAAAACACCTGTTCTACAACATGGCCTACAATTTAAATCAGCTGTTTTATGAAATTATATGTTATCACTTGTTTTAGGTCAAGTGGAAAGAAAAAACTATATTAAATACCTTGCCCATTTTGTGAAACATTTTTCTAAAATATAAATCTAAAATATTCACAACATTCCGACTCTCATGACATTCCTGTTAAACATTAATCTTATATTAAAGTTAAAATAATATATACTCCAAACATGATGTAAAATCTTAACCTATTTAAAAGTAATTTCTGTGATATCAACACAGTTGATGAAGTGTTATAAGGAATTGAAAGAAAATAATGTAAAGCATATAAAAACTTAAAGAGAGTTCAAACTATTAAATGATGGTACAGTCAGATCCAGAAGATTTACTGATGAATCGAATTTGTAGTTATTACAGGGTATAAACGAAAATTTACGAAATTATTACCAACTGAAAAATATATTATGTGTTACATGTTCATATTCTTAGTGTATAAAAGAAATATTTTATATTGATTGTTGTTTATAAAGAAAATTAGTATTAAATAATTCTTATGGCCTTTTCGAACAATTTGCATGGAATAATGTTTTTTCAATTATGTGATAAAAAAGGTTTTGACAATTTAAGAGTATTTCTTAGCTAGTAGCAATTTATCAAGCAATAATTATAAACTATTAATAAAATAATACTTTGTATTTACAAAGTATTTTCATTTACATTAATTTTGTCAGTTTAAATTCTAAAGTTAACAGGTTTTCATTGAAAAATATATAGTCTACATAGGTTAAACACAATATTAGCAATTTCTAATGTTGCATATTGACATTATAAAATAAATCTGTAACAAATGTTTAAATTTATATAAAATATATTTATAAGCTGCATTAATTAGTTGCTATTTGTTGTTTCATGCTACGTCAATGGAAGGGTTGGTGATCTATACGGAGGTAACCATTCCTTAACCAAATTGACCTGATGATGTCAAAAATAGTCGTACCTTGTGTGTCCTGTCTTGAGGAAATACTCAACCCGATACGGACTTGCTACCCATTTCCTACCCTTATTCGAACCGTGGATGGCAAAGATCTTGCTCGGCTATTTACGTAGTCCTGCCTTTATACTAAAAATTAAAATATGAAAAGAAAGGATAGTGTTAAATGAGTTTTCAGTCCCATTTAGTAAAAAGCTTGGGGCAGTGTTCATGAGGAAGCATAGTGAATTCTGATTTTAGTGCATCTTATTGATACAATTAATTACATCGAGTATATGGCTAAATTACACAACTGTCTTCTATCTCTGTGCCTGCAGCTAACCGGAAATCAGTAACTTTATTAAGTGTCATAAAAAAATAACCTGGGTAAAGTAATGCATAACTGTTTGTTATATAATGTAAATAGTTGACTAATTTTTAAAAGGTTTCAAAATATTGCTTATTTTATGTTATTGGTCTAATGCATCAATTAACACAATAGGGTGATTTGTTTACTGTGTCTAGGAGCGTCCAGATTAGGAACAAAATTTAATGTTGAACCTGAAAGTGCTTGCGTGTGTTTTGATCATAACCTTTGCTAACAATAGAAAACTGTCTACAATTTAGAAGTACAGGCGTTGAAGGCTGAGGGAAAGTTTTAAATACTTAACTATTGCCTTGAAGGTATAGTCTACATTTAGTAAACATGTTTGTCACATACTACTGTTTTGCTAATAGTAGTGCTACGACTGTCTCACAGGTAAGTTCTAATTTAGTATTTCATTTGAAAAAAAATGTTTGTCTAAACTATGGCATAATATTTAAAGCTAAGTAAAACCAATTTTATTTTGTTATATACCACAAGACATGTGTTTACAAAATATTTTAAGTTTAGTTTATAACGATGACCTTGGAAGATTAAATGGTCTTTCTCTTCAATTTAGATTGTCACACAAGACGACAGTATTATATTTTCTATAATCAAATATAAATATTTTTAGAATTATTCTTTTAGAAAGATTTTATGCCGCTTATGTTAACTTTGTGCTTAGTTTAGATCACCTATATTTTAAATCACTGCAACCTATATGTACAGTGCTTTTCAGAGATGAATCTAGACATGCTTAATGCATGTTTTGTCTAAGTAACAGTTTTGGCAAGTTGATATTTTACTCGTATTTTAATCGTATAGATTATTCTCTAACAAAGGGCCCATACCTTATTTATAATCATGTTCTATTCTTCTTATGCATATAGATACGATTCTGTTCCGAAATATATAATTTGACATTTTAAAATAACATTAAATAAGTCGTACATATCATCCTGTAACAGATCTTATGGATGCCTAAACGGCTGAACAGAAGTTAAATTTAAAGAGGTTTTTTAACCTAGGATGGTTCTTGTGAGGTTTGGTATAGGTCTAGGGGCGTTCATAAACCGATGTATCTTATGAATGCCTAAGCCGATGTTAATTTGGACGGTTTACATTAACCATAAACAATGCACCAATCATTGACAAACATACTTGATAGTCACACGAATAACTATACGTTGAGATAAACTTTGTATGTTAACCACTTAATGAAATGAAACATTGTCTATCCTATTGCAGTAAATGAAATGAATTATTTAAGTGTTTGATTTTCTTATTGTTTTAGGTCAAGTGGAAAGAAAAAACTATATTAAATACCTTGCCCCTTTTGTGAAACATTTTTCTAAAATATAAATCTAAAATATTTGAGAAACTGTATTACCATGAAGTGCTATCTACTACAAGTTTAAAAATGTTGATAAATGAATTTACTATGGTGCTTTTAATAATTCTACTTATTTGTTTTCATATTTTGCGATTACATTTTTATAAATATTGTATATTTAATATTTTATATTTTTTGTTCTCAGTTTATTAGTGTATTATAAATTGTTAAATTGGCTTTCATGTTAAATAAAGAGTCAAATACACAATATTACAAGTAATATAAACAAACATGCATCTTAATAGAAAAAACTGCACTTTTATAATTTAATTCTATAAACTTCTCTAATTAAAAACAATATTATTTTCTGTGTAATTTAAGTGAATAGAAAACAATTGTATTTTTTGACTGACATGTATTTTTATTGAAATAATTAGTCTTTTAAAAATGGAAAGAAGCTAAATTACAAATAATATTGTGAATTTGATTCACGTAGTGGGTAAAATAAATATTATGTATTGTAATAATACATAAATCGTTTGTAATAGACTTTTCTAGTATTGTATTTTTAAAGTTCAAGCATTGTACTATTGCATTGTAATAAAAGGAATATTCATTTTAAAGGAAATGGAGGAATCGTTTTCAAATGCCAAGTTGGACAAAACACAGTGTAAGTATATTTTTAACAGGTACATACATGCATACTTACATACATACATAAATACATACATATATACATAAGTACTTGATTTTCTGTCTGAGTTCCGAACGATAATTGTTCATATTAGCATTTTTCATTATTATAATTTTCATTAATGTTATTTCATTGCGTTAATACCGTTTCAAAGTTAATTAACAAAAGAGTACCTATGTTCTTCATCTAAGCATTGTTTCTTCACTTCTAAGCATTGTTATCTTTATTTTTATTGATATCTAAATTTTTACTGTGTGTAAAATGACAAGTTTAATAGAATTTAAATGATAAGAGTAAAATTCTTGAGAATTCATCTATGTGTGACTAAAATTCACCAGATATCTTGAATTTTGAAACAGACAAGTCAATTGTTCCATTAACAAGTGAAAATGCTTTAAAAGAAGCTCTCACAGATATCATTCAAAATTTGTTGCACTAATCTTTAAAAACAGAGAAACATAAGTATTTAGAATAGATAGGAGTTATAAATATTTGATTTTGCTACAAAAGAAACAATTTTGTACATTTGTCTACAAAAACTTGTTGACATAAATGCAACAATGGTTGCCGTATTTAAAGACAATGCTATTTTTGCTCTGTAGATCTCATTAGGAACGATCGATTAAACGGGCATTTCTACTATCCTGAGCAACTATCTTCAATTATCTTTATACACGAATACTTCACATAGTGGGTAATAGAATTGTTTGTATCATTTCTTTAATTTATAATAAATATTATGTATTGTAATAATACATAAATCGTTTTTAATAGACTTTTCTAGTATTGTATTTTTAAAAAAATCAATCATTGTACTAATGCATTGAAATAGAAGGAATATTCTTCTTTTTTTTTTTTTTTTTTTTAAATGAAATGGAGGAATCTTTTTCAAATGCCAAATTGGACAAAACACAGTGTAAGTATATTTTTTAACAGGTACATACATGCATACATACATACATACATATTTAATCACTATACTAATGCATTGTAATAGAAGATATATTCTGTTTTAATGAAATGGAGGAATCGTTTTCAAATACCAAATTGGACAAAACACAGTGTAAGTATATTTTTAACAGGTACATACATGCATACATACATACATACATATATACATACATATATACATAAGTACATAAAAATATTTTTCGATGTTTCGATTGCAGATTTAAAAGTATTCTTATCTGTGTAAGCTTTCTTGACAATAGTTAACATTAGAAATAACCTAGGCTTTCTAGGCAGTATAATATAGAAAATATTTCAACTGAAAATGTCTAATAATGAAGTACAACTGCTGTATTCCTGAATAATAGGAAAATTAAGCCTATTATTAATTTCTAAGACAACTGTTGAGGATATTATTATAAAGTATTGAGAAAAGGGTTGAGGAAGGGGTTAAGAAATGATCAATGACCCTGGATAATGTCCACCTGAGACAATTCCGAGCTCTGTACAAACTATCACGTGACATGATTTTGTCAAGAAAGAAGACTCACAATACGCCCATGATTTTGTTAAGAACGGATTTAGGGGAAAAGGGTTAAGGAAAGGTATTTAATATAACTTTTGAAAGAAGTATTTAAATCATTTTAAATATTTAGTGTTGTAAATATATGTACAAATTATTATTATTATTTTTAATTCACCTACTAATCATTAAGCGTTATCAAAGACATACTATCATTATTGCTATCAAGTTAACAAATAGTCATTGCCACAGGTAGCTTCAGTAATCCAATATTTTTGTGTATTATTACAATACATAATATTTATTTTTAATTAAAGAAATTAATACAAACAATTCTGTTACACACTACGTAAAACTAGTTTATAACAATATTATTTTTAATTAAAATTCATTACATTTTTTAAATACTATTGTTTTCAATGAAAGAAATTATATATTATTAAATTGTTTTGCTCTTCAAACTTTGTATAAGTAATATCAAAACGAAAATTACATAATTACATTTAAAAAGTACAGTTTTTTTCAAAAGACTATGCAAATCATTTAATTAATAAATATTTTCATGTTAAAGTACCAAAGTATTTATAAACTGTATGATTTGCATATGCAATATCAAAATACTATATTTGTAAAAATACTAATAATTCAATTCTACTATAGTTGATGAATAAAAATACTCACTGTATTAGTGTTCAGAAAAAGATCATCTACGTTCTTCGAAGAAATTCAACCATTTCTCTTCACTCTTAGTTCCAATTCAACTGTTCGTTCAAAATTGTCTACTTGTTTATTAGCAATTTCTCAAAATTTCCAAAGTTGTTTTTCAAGGTTGAGATGAGTCACTTGAGTCCTTGGAAAAAAGCCTTCAGGCGGGCATTAGCTTACGTCATTAACCCTTTTATTTAATCCTTTCGTTTAACTCTTTCATTTAACCCTTTCAACCCTTTCATTTAACCCTTTTCCTTAACCCTTTCACCCCCTTTCCGCTTAACCCCTTCAACTCTAATCTGGTGCCTTCGTTTCTTATCTGGACGGCTCAGGTAAAACGATTTTTTTCAGAAACGACGGCACCAGATTAGAGTTGAAGGGGTTAAGCGGAAAAGGGGTGAAAGGGTTAAGGAAAAGGGTTAAATGAAAGGGTTGAAAGGGTTAAATGAAAGAGTTAAACGAAAGGATTAAATAAAAGGGTTAATGACGTAAGCTAATGCCCGCCTGAAGGCTTTTTTCCAAGGACTCAAGTGACTCATCTCAACCTTGAAAAACAACTTTGGAAATTTTGAGAAATTGCTAATAAACAAGTAGACAATTTTGAACGAACAGTTGAATTGGAACTAAGAGTGAAGAGAAATGGTTGAATTTCTTCGAAGAACGTAGATGATCTTTTTCTGAACACTAATACAGTGAGTATTTTTATTCATCAACTATAGTAGAATTGAATTATTAGTATTTTTACAAATATAGTATTTTGATATTGCATATGCAAATCATACAGTTTATAAATACTTTGGTACTTTAACATGAAAATATTTATTAATTAAATGATTTGCATAGTCTTTTGAAAAAAACTGTACTTTTTAAATGTAATTATGTAATTTTCGTTTTGATATTACTTATACAAAGTTTGAAGAGCAAAACAATTTAATAATATATAATTTCTTTCATTGAAAACAATAGTATTTAAAAAATGTAATGAATTTTAATTAAAAATAATATTGTTATAAACTAGTTTTACGTAGTGTGTAACAGAATTGTTTGTATTAATTTCTTTAATTAAAAATAAATATTATGTATTGTAATAATACACAAAAATATTGGATTACTGAAGCTACCTGTGGCAATGACTATTTGTTAACTTGATAGCAATAATGATAGTATGTCTTTGATAACGCTTAATGATTAGTAGGTGAATTAAAAATAATAATAATAATTTGTACATATATTTACAACACTAAATATTTAAAATGATTTAAATACTTCTTTCAAAAGTTATATTAAATACCTTTCCTTAACCCTTTTCCCCTAAATCCGTTCTTAACAAAATCATGGGCGTATTGTGAGTCTTCTTTCTTGACAAAATCATGTCACGTGATAGTTTGTACAGAGCTCGGAATTGTCTCAGGTGGACATTATCCAGGGTCATTGATCATTTCTTAACCCCTTCCTCAACCCTTTTCTCAATACTTTATAATAATATCCTCAACAGTTGTCTTAGAAATTAATAATAGGCTTAATTTTCCTATTATTCAGGAATACAGCAGTTGTACTTCATTATTAGACATTTTCAGTTGAAATATTTTCTATATTATACTGCCTAGAAAGCCTAGGTTATTTCTAATGTTAACTATTGTCAAGAAAGCTTACACAGATAAGAATACTTTTAAATCTGCAATCGAAACATCGAAAAATATTTTTATGTACTTATGTATATATGTATGTATATATGTATGTATGTATGTATGCATGTATGTACCTGTTAAAAATATACTTACACTGTGTTTTGTCCAATTTGGTATTTGAAAACGATTCCTCCATTTCATTAAAACAGAATATATCTTCTATTACAATGCATTAGTATAGTGATTAAATATGTATGTATGTATGTATGCATGTATGTACCTGTTAAAAAATATACTTACACTGTGTTTTGTCCAATTTGGCATTTGAAAAAGATTCCTCCATTTCATTTAAAAAAAAAAAAAAAAAAAAGAAGAATATTCCTTCTATTTCAATGCATTAGTACAATGATTGATTTTTTTAAAAATACAATACTAGAAAAGTCTATTAAAAACGATTTATGTATTATTACAATACATAATATTTATTATAAATTAAAGAAATGATACAAACAATTCTATTACCCACTATGTGAAGTATTCGTGTATAAAGATAATTGAAGATAGTTGCTCAGGATAGTAGAAATGCCCGTTTAATCGATCGTTCCTAATGAGATCTACAGAGCAAAAATAGCATTGTCTTTAAATACGGCAACCATTGTTGCATTTATGTCAACAAGTTTTTGTAGACAAATGTACAAAATTGTTTCTTTTGTAGCAAAATCAAATATTTATAACTCCTATCTATTCTAAATACTTATGTTTCTCTGTTTTTAAAGATTAGTGCAACAAATTTTGAATGATATCTGTGAGAGCTTCTTTTAAAGCATTTTCACTTGTTAATGGAACAATTGACTTGTCTGTTTCAAAATTCAAGATATCTGGTGAATTTTAGTCACACATAGATGAATTCTCAAGAATTTTACTCTTATCATTTAAATTCTATTAAACTTGTCATTTTACACACAGTAAAAATTTAGATATCAATAAAAATAAAGATAACAATGCTTAGAAGTGAAGAAACAATGCTTAGATGAAGAACATAGGTACTCTTTTGTTAATTAACTTTGAAACGGTATTAACGCAATGAAATAACATTAATGAAAATTATAATAATGAAAAATGCTAATATGAACAATTATCGTTCGGAACTCAGACAGAAAATCAAGTACTTATGTATATATGTATGTATTTATGTATGTATGTAAGTATGCATGTATGTACCTGTTAAAAATATACTTACACTGTGTTTTGTCCAACTTGGCATTTGAAAACGATTCCTCCATTTCCTTTAAAATGAATATTCCTTTTATTACAATGCAATAGTACAATGCTTGAACTTTAAAAATACAATACTAGAAAAGTCTATTACAAACGATTTATGTATTATTACAATACATAATATTTATTTTACCCACTACGTGAATCAAATTCACAATATTATTTGTAATTTAGCTTCTTTCCATTTTTAAAAGACTAATTATTTCAATAAAAATACATGTCAGTCAAAAAATACAATTGTTTTCTATTCACTTAAATTACACAGAAAATAATATTGTTTTTAATTAGAGAAGTTTATAGAATTAAATTATAAAAGTGCAGTTTTTTCTATTAAGATGCATGTTTGTTTATATTACTTGTAATATTGTGTATTTGACTCTTTATTTAACATGAAAGCCAATTTAACAATTTATAATACACTAATAAACTGAGAACAAAAAATATAAAATATTAAATATACAATATTTATAAAAATGTAATCGCAAAATATGAAAACAAATAAGTAGAATTATTAAAAGCACCATAGTAAATTCATTTATCAACATTTTTAAACTTGTAGTAGATAGCACTTCATGGTAATACAGTTTCTCAAATATTTTAGATTTATATTTTAGAAAAATGTTTCACAAAAGGGGCAAGGTATTTAATATAGTTTTTTCTTTCCACTTGACCTAAAACAATAAGAAAATCAAACACTTAAATAATTCATTTCATTTACTGCAATAGGATAGACAATGTTTCATTTCATTAAGTGGTTAACATACAAAGTTTATCTCAACGTATAGTTATTCGTGTGACTATCAAGTATGTTTGTCAATGATTGGTGCATTGTTTATGGTTAATGTAAACCGTCCAAATTAACATCGGCTTAGGCATTCATAAGATACATCGGTTTATGAACGCCCCTAGACCTATACCAAACCTCACAAGAACCATCCTAGGTTAAAAAACCTCTTTAAATTTAACTTCTGTTCAGCCGTTTAGGCATCCATAAGATCTGTTACAGGATGATATGTACGACTTATTTAATGTTATTTTAAAATGTCAAATTATATATTTCGGAACAGAATCGTATCTATATGCATAAGAAGAATAGAACATGATTATAAATAAGGTATGGGCCCTTTGTTAGAGAATAATCTATACGATTAAAATACGAGTAAAATATCAACTTGCCAAAACTGTTACTTAGACAAAACATGCATTAAGCATGTCTAGATTCATCTCTGAAAAGCACTGTACATATAGGTTGCAGTGATTTAAAATATAGGTGATCTAAACTAAGCACAAAGTTAACATAAGCGGCATAAAATCTTTCTAAAAGAATAATTCTAAAAATATTTATATTTGATTATAGAAAATATAATACTGTCGTCTTGTGTGACAATCTAAATTGAAGAGAAAGACCATTTAATCTTCCAAGGTCATCGTTATAAACTAAACTTAAAATATTTTGTAAACACATGTCTTGTGGTATATAACAAAATAAAATTGGTTTTACTTAGCTTTAAATATTATGCCATAGTTTAGACAAACATTTTTTTTCAAATGAAATACTAAATTAGAACTTACCTGTGAGACAGTCGTAGCACTACTATTAGCAAAACAGTAGTATGTGACAAACATGTTTACTAAATGTAGACTATACCTTCAAGGCAATAGTTAAGTATTTAAAACTTTCCCTCAGCCTTCAACGCCTGTACTTCTAAATTGTAGACAGTTTTCTATTGTTAGCAAAGGTTATGATCAAAACACACGCAAGCACTTTCAGGTTCAACATTAAATTTTGTTCCTAATCTGGACGCTCCTAGACACAGTAAACAAATCACCCTATTGTGTTAATTGATGCATTAGACCAATAACATAAAATAAGCAATATTTTGAAACCTTTTAAAAATTAGTCAACTATTTACATTATATAACAAACAGTTATGCATTACTTTACCCAGGTTATTTTTTTATGACACTTAATAAAGTTACTGATTTCCGGTTAGCTGCAGGCACAGAGATAGAAGACAGTTGTGTAATTTAGCCATATACTCGATGTAATTAATTGTATCAATAAGATGCACTAAAATCAGAATTCACTATGCTTCCTCATGAACACTGCCCCAAGCTTTTTACTAAATGGGACTGAAAACTCATTTAACACTATCCTTTCTTTTCATATTTTAATTTTTAGTATAAAGGCAGGACTACGTAAATAGCCGAGCAAGATCTTTGCCATCCACGGTTCGAATAAGGGTAGGAAATGGGTAGCAAGTCCGTATCGGGTTGAGTATTTCCTCAAGACAGGACACACAAGGTACGACTATTTTTGACATCATCAGGTCAATTTGGTTAAGGAATGGTTACCTCCGTATAGATCACCAACCCTTCCATTGACGTAGCATGAAACAACAAATAGCAACTAATTAATGCAGCTTATAAATATATTTTATATAAATTTAAACATTTGTTACAGATTTATTTTATAATGTCAATATGCAACATTAGAAATTGCTAATATTGTGTTTAACCTATGTAGACTATATATTTTTCAATGAAAACCTGTTAACTTTAGAATTTAAACTGACAAAATTAATGTAAATGAAAATACTTTGTAAATACAAAGTATTATTTTATTAATAGTTTATAATTATTGCTTGATAAATTGCTACTAGCTAAGAAATACTCTTAAATTGTCAAAACCTTTTTTATCACATAATTGAAAAAACATTATTCCATGCAAATTGTTCGAAAAGGCCATAAGAATTATTTAATACTAATTTTCTTTATAAACAACAATCAATATAAAATATTTCTTTTATACACTAAGAATATGAACATGTAACACATAATATATTTTTCAGTTGGTAATAATTTCGTAAATTTTCGTTTATACCCTGTAATAACTACAAATTCGATTCATCAGTAAATCTTCTGGATCTGACTGTACCATCATTTAATAGTTTGAACTCTCTTTAAGTTTTTATATGCTTTACATTATTTTCTTTCAATTCCTTATAACACTTCATCAACTGTGTTGATATCACAGAAATTACTTTTAAATAGGTTAAGATTTTACATCATGTTTGGAGTATATATTATTTTAACTTTAATATAAGATTAATGTTTAACAGGAATGTCATGAGAGTCGGAATGTTGTGAATATTTTAGATTTATATTTTAGAAAAATGTTTCACAAAATGGGCAAGGTATTTAATATAGTTTTTTCTTTCCACTTGACCTAAAACAAGTGATAACATATAATTTCATAAAACAGCTGATTTAAATTGTAGGCCATGTTGTAGAACAGGTGTTTTAACACAATGGTTATGTTACTTTATTAATATTAATTGTAATTATTCAATAAAAAATTAATTAACATACAATATTTCTTTGTTGATCAAAGTGGAAATTTGTTTTTAAGCATGTTTGTTTATATTACTTGTAATATTGTGTATTTGACTCTTTATTTAACATGAAAGCCAATTTAACAATTTATAATACACTAATAAACTGAGAACAAAAATGTTAAATATTAAATATACAATATTTATAAAAATGTAATCGCAAAATATGAAAACAAATAAGTAGAATTATTAAAAGCACCATAGTAAATTCATTTATTCAACATTTTTAAACTTGTAGTAGATAGCACTTCATGGTAATACAGTTTCTCAAATATTTTAGATTTATATTTTAGAAAAATGTTTCACAAAAGGGGCAAGGTATTTAATATAGTTTTTTCTTCCCACTTGACCTAAAACAAATGATAACATATAATTTCATAAAACAGCTGATTTAAATTGTAGGCCATGTTGTAGAACAGATGTTTTAACACATTGGTTATGTTACTTTATTAATATTAATTGTGATTATTTAATAAAAAAATTAATTAACATAAAATATTTCTTTGTTGACCTAAGTGGGAATTGGTTTTAAACATGTTTGTTTATATTACTTGTAATAATGTGTATTTAACTTATTAAGTATTTTATTAACGGTTGAAAATTTAAACAAGTTATATGTAACGATGGTATGAACTAATAGAAGGATTTGAAAGAGTTCAATAGGTAATCGAAAACTTTATCACTTAACTCAAAAAGCATTTGAGTGTTTGTATGGGAATAAAGTCATAGAGTAGATGCGGTAGTAATTAACGTATTAAAATTAATTGTAGTAGAAATTAATGTGTAAATACATAGTTAAGAATTACGACAAAGGGATTCTTTACATGTTTTTAAACTTACTTTGTATAGTATTTTGCATAAGAAGAATAACACGAACATGTCTAGAATTAAGGTTGATATCCTCTGTTTTTGGGTTTATAATTTAAGATATTATAACATAGGCTACAGTAGCTCAAGAAGTGAATAAATAAAGTTATTTTGTGGTTATTGGTTAAAATATTGACAATAACAAAACCTTGACTTACCTCTAAGAAAGTCTAGCAAACAACTGAACCAACAATCAACTGCTATTGTGTTGAAGTAGGAAATTCCTAATTATATAGTAAAACTAGAATAAACAGTTTGAGCAATTTCAGTTTCGTTTTCTCTACTGAAACTAGAACAGTTTGAGATATTTCAATTCGTTTTCTCTGCCAAAGGCAAAAGTAACAATCACGACAAAAGTAATTTACGAAACAAGTCAGCATCTACGCATTTATTGACAAAAATAATCTAGAAACGAAGCGACAGTAAATCTGATAAACGACTTTGATTTTGTAAATGCTGTTATATAGACTAATGACAGATCACAGACAATTAACTAAAATGACTTGTAAATAAGATTATTTATTAAAAGTTCGGTATTGTTGATTTTTTTATTATGTTTTTTTTGTAATGTTATGAATTTTAAAATTGTAAATCACGTTGTATATTGGTGATAAAAACGAGCTCTGGGAAAAGAAAGAAATGTAAAACGTTTAGAGCATGAATTAATTGTCTGTGATCTGTCATTAGCCTATGTAAAACCAATAATTAATTTACAGAGTACGGATAATGATAAGACTTGAGGCATTTGGATAAGGGAGGTACAGGGTTGAGTCAATGACCAGGAAGGTATCGGACTTGAGGCGTTTGGATAAGGGAGGTACAGAATCAGTATCTCTTGAATACAGTAATAACAAGACCTGAGGCGTTTGGGAGGCAGTGGCAAGACCTGAGGCGTTTGGGAGGCAGTGACAAGATCTGAGGCGTTTGGGAGGTACCAGATTTTTTAAAGGGTTTCGAATACGGCGTCATCGGGTAAATTAATATAGGCTAAGGCACCACTCCACCACCCTCTGTCGAATACCTCTGGATTAGGAATTGCCACATACTTTATCAACAAAGAATCACGTATATTGTAATTGACTTTTCTTATATTCTATTTATAAAGTTTAATTTCTTTAATTAAAAAAATATAATACTATATATGCTAATTGAATGATTAAAACTTAATGACCATTTAATTTATACTTAGATGTAACATACTCCTGTACTATGTGTTTTACTTGCAAATAATGTCATTTATATTTTCGTGTTGAAATATCAGTGTTTATACACAGTGTATAACTTACTGTCTTTTAAACAAGAATATATTTCATATAACGAGCCAAACGTCTTGTTTTAGAAAAATAAAATAATAAAACTCCAATATTCTATTTATATTCATTTGATTTATAAGAATTATAAATAATAAAGAAAACAATTAAGCTTGGAAGTAAACAAGTTCATACAGTACTAGCATGTTGATTACGCCTAAAGACATTATTTCCTCAAGACGGGGCGCAGAAGGTACGAATACGACGATTTTTGACATCAGGTCAACTTGGACTTCAAACCCTTTCAACCCTTTTAACCCTTTCAACCCTTTCGTTTAACCCGTTCAACCCTTTCAGCCCTTTTAACCCTTTTAACCCTTTCAACCCTTTTAACCCTTTCAACCCTTTCAACCCTTTCAACCCTTTTAACCCTTTCAACCCTTTCAACCCTTTTAACCCTTTCAACCCTTTTAACCCCTTTTAACTCTTTCAACCCTTTTAACCCTTTTAACCCTTTTAACCCTTTTAACCCTTTCAACCCTTTCAACCCTTTTAACCATTTCAACCCTTTTAACCATTTCAACCCTTTTAACCCTTTTAACCCTTTTTAACCCTTTTTAACCCTTTTAACCCTTTTAACCGTTTTAACCGTTTTAACCCTTTTAACCCTTTTTAACCCTTTTAACCGTTTTAACCGTTTTAACCCTTTCAACCCTTTTAACCCTTTTAACCCTTTTAACCCTTTTAACCCCTTTTAACCCTTTTAACCCTTTCAACCCTTTTAACCCCTTTAACCCTTTCAACCCTTTTGACCCTTTCAACCCTTTTAACCCTTTCAACCCTTTTAACCCTTTCAACCCTTTCAACCCTTTCAACCCTTTTAACCCTTTCAACCCTTGAGAAAGGATCAATGACATCCTATCATGCAAGAAGACTAACGACAATACTGGTCATATAGCACAAATAAAAGCGTCTCTATTGTTTGGACAAGTTAGCCGAGAGGTTAGCGTTGATGGTTCTAAACACAAACATACGGGGTTCGAATACGACTCAGGTAAAAAGATTTTTTTCAGAATCGACGGCACCAGTCTTGAAAGGGTTAACTAAAAGGATTAAAAGGGTTAATGACGTAAGACCGCCTGAAGGCTAAAGGGTTGAAAGGGTTGAAAGGGTTAAAAGGGTTAATAGGATTAAAAGGGTTAATGACGTAAGACCGCCTGAAGGCTAAAGGGTTGAAAGGGTTGAAAGGGTTAATGACGTAAGACCGCCTGAAGGCTGGGTTTTCCCACGACTCAAGTGGCCTGACTATCCCGCCGCAATCTCTACTATTAGCCTACTGATAAAACCTGTAAAAGCTATATACTGCTGAGTGTAGAGTTTGAGTAAGAGTTCTTACCAATAGAGAGGTCTTAACCTAGAGATAAAACCTGAAAAACTATATACCTCCAACTAAATAGTAAGAAGGAGAATTCTTAGCCTACTGATAAAACCTGTAAAAGCTATATACCACCGAGTGTAGAGTATGAGTGAGAGTTCTTACCTATAGACAGGTCTTACCCTAGTGATAAAACCTGAAAAACTATATACCTCCAACTAAACAGTAAGACTGAGAATTTTTAGCCTAGGGATAAAACCTGTAAAAGCTATATACCACCGAGTGTAGAGTATGAGTGAGAGTTCTTACTTGTAGAGAGTTATTACCCTAGTGATAAAACCTGAAAAACTATATACCTCCAACTAAACAGTAAGAGGGAGAATTCTTAGCCTAGTGATAAAACCTGTAAAATCTATATACCACCGAGTGTAGAATATGAGTGAGAGTTTTTATCTATAGAGAGTTATTACCCTAGTGATAAAACTCTAAAAAACTATATACCACCTTACTTTAACTAAAGAGTAAGAGGGAGAATTCTTAGCCTAGTGATAAAACCTGTAAAAGCTTTATACCACCGAGTGTAGAGTATGAATGAGATTTTTTTACCTTACAGAGAGTTATTGGCCTAGTGAGAAAACTTGAAAATCTATACCCTACACCTCCAAGTAAAGAGTAAGAGGGAGAATTCTTTGCCTAGTGATAAAACCTGAAAAAGCTATATATCACCAACTTAAATAGTTTGAGGGAGAGGTCTTAGCCTGGTGGTAAAACCTGAAGAAGCTATATACCACCGAGTGTAGAGTATGAGTGATAGTTCTTACCTATATAGAGTTATTAGCCTAGTGATAAAACTTGAAAAACTATATACCTCTACAGTAAGGAGGAGAATTCTTATCCTAGTGACAAAATCTGAAGAACCTCTACACACAGAGTATAGAGCATGAGTGAGAGTTCTTAGCTATAGAGATTTATTAGCCTAGTGATAAAATCTTGAAAAGATATAAACGACAGAATACAGAGTATGAGGTAAAGGTATTAGCCTTAGAGAATTCTTAGTCTAGTCATAAATCCTGAAAAAACTATTTCTTAGCCATAGACAGTTATTAGAGATATCTCATCCTAGTTTTAAAACCTGTAAAAGCTGTATACCATTGGTTATATAATATGAGGACGTGTAGCTATAAATACTTCTTAGCCTAGTGATAAAACCTGAAAGAAATTATACTAACAACTATAAAATATGAGAAAGAAGTCTTAGATAGTTCTTAGCCCAGAGATATAAACTGAAAAAGCCATATACCACCGGTTCTAGAGAATGAGGGAGAGTTCTTAGCTATATAGAGTATGTTATTAGTTAGTGAACAAATCTTGAAAAATTATATAATTTAGAGTATTACCAGCGATTATAAAATATAAAAGAGTACTTAGCTAGAGGGAGTATATATTTAGCTATTGATAAAGACCTCAAAAAAACCATACAAAATACAAAACATAACCTAAAATCCTTTACTGGTGGAGTTAAATTAAACACTACTACTCCAAAGAAGATTAAAACCGTTACATGTTTAAACCACTCGAGTATTGCTAGAAACTATAGAGTTTAGAAAAGATTTGCTTCCTACAATTTTGAATAAGGAAAAAGGACCAGTAAGAAGATCTGGAAAATTTTAAGATTGCTCACTTCGTTCCCTTACATAAACTACCTCAATAAATAAAGAACTAAAAACAGAATCTACACCAAGCAGATTCGTCTTCTGATATTCTAAACTTTACGAACCATCCTCTGCACTGGACATAGAACTTCGGTAAGCAACACTTGTTACTATATGCGAACATTGCTTCTAACAGTTGATTACAAATTTACAATAACGATTCCTCGAACCCTGTAAGTGAAGAGTCGAAACTGCCTGTTACTTAGATTTATTCCAAGGATTGTCTCCAGTATAGCGAATTCTATGTAAAGGCTATGGCCATCAGAGAAGTAGTCTCTCAGATTGTCAGCCAGTTAGTTGACTTCGACTACAACAGATAATTTTCTTTTAGACGTCCATTATTGGAGTCATTATAGCAGTTCGTTCCAAGAACTCAACTGACAGCGCTCTGTAGAGAAATAAAATGCAACTCTGCCATGATACACTTCGGAATCGTGATACGGGGTGTTTAAAGCTGTGGTTTCAAGGAAAATAACATACCTCGGCAAATGTCTGCCCTAGTCATACTTCTAATCTAGCTGTATACCAAATCTAGGTTCTCCATCCTCCAGAATACAAACTGCAGCGAGGATGTATGTGAAAACGTGAAGGCGAATCGAAAGTAAAAACTCTGTATTCAGTCTTTCACAAAAACTGTTCCATGGTCTATCTTGCCCCGTGGCGAGAGTCTTATATTTATGCCCAGCTCCACTGAATCGTCCTAACAAACTCAGGCAAATGGCCTCTGTTTAATTCAGCTAGGATGGAGACCACCCAATATACTCGTATCTGCTGGTTACACTATGGTATGGTAACATAAGGTTATTCAACTCGCTTTATCAACACTCGAAGCCGTACTTGTCTGTATAATGTCGAATGGCAAGGACAGGTGCAAGATAAAGTCTCAGATCTAGTTGCTTACTGAGTGTCTAGTATTGTCCTGGTGGCGTGGTGTAGTCGTGTTACAGCTGCATATGATCAAGGGGTTGTAACTCAAGGGGTTTTATCCGTGTAAGACGTAACTCCCCAGGGCGGCTGTGTTGCTTTTAACGTGAGACCTGGTTCACTATTGCAACCATGTTAGATACAGCTGATAATCGATTGCTTAGATTGCTGTGCTTTAGCTATTTCATAGCAATCTATGGATTGCAAATAATATCGTATGCAAAACATTCACCTAATTTTATTTTAGGGTAACTGCTGAAAATAGCTGTTAATTTATCTAGTGCATTGTGAAATTAATGATATCAGCACTACACCCTGACAAATATATGTTTTCATTGATATGCCTCGTATTTACTCATCATAATAAATTTTGCATTAACTTTTTATTTTTCCTTGGGGTAGTCCTGCGAGGGCGGAGTGTGGGAGGAGAAGTTCACGCAAGACGTCATTACTGGCCGGCCAATCGCAGAAAACATTTAGATATAAGGACGTAAGCATGCGCCTTGTAAGGGGCGGGTTACTGGCTATACTCGCGCAAACTCTCTCTCTCTCTCTTTCTAGAGAGCTAGTAGGGAGACTGTACCGCCCCTCTCAGTCCCTGGGTAGGCTACCTATAGTATACATCACGGCGCGGGAAGCCTAACCATCAGGGGCAACTACAAATACATTCGACCGAACACTAATGGCTATAAAGTGCGAGTGATTTTAAAATTTCATGTAGTTTATTTTTTGTTAACTATTGTGTCAAATTGAAATCGGTTTCCTACTCAACATCACGGCAGCTCCGGAGGAATCCCCTTTCGGGTCCGGCGGGATACGTGGGCGCCTTCAGGAAGCACTGGGAGGTGTGGTATCCTCTGCTACGTCATCGCCACACAAGGTCGCTTCTAACATCCGAGGATATCTTTACAACAAGCTTGGCACTTCTTTTCTAGATACAGGTGCGTTTCCGTACAATTAATTTATTTCAAATAACCAAGTTAAAAAATTACCTAAACAATGTTTTAAAATATACTTGGGAATGAGCTATTTGAAATTATCCTATACATATTCTTGACAGTTTTAGTTGTTCAAAAACTTTGCCTTATTTTGGCTAACATACAGTTGTGTTCCAGTTAAAGTAAATGTAGTCGAAACTTTTTGTAATTAGCAAACACTATTTGTCTCTGATTAGTATAAATGTACCAAAAACATGACGAAAAATGAGTTCCCAACATAAAGCGAGCATTTAGCACTAAATTTTATTAACTTTTACTACAAAAACGTCTTTGCAATTTAAATTCTTGAACTGAACTCAACATAGTTCGTTAAATTCCTGTTTAGGCGTCAAAAAGTGCCCTGTAGAGCAGTTCTTCAGCCCGCCATCTTGTTTCCGCCATGTTTGATACATTATCGTGCAAGAAGTTTTAGAAATTACTCGTTAAAAATATTTCCTGACTTTATTAATAAACATTTTCTATAATAGCCGTTACAAAGCTTCCAATATGAGGCAATATTTGCCCAGCCCAGGTTTCTCTAGCAAGTGGTGTCTTCTTCATCTTCAACCACATCAGAAGAGAGCTCTTATTCAAACTCTCTGTCGATACATGCGAAGGTGGCCGTCTCTAAGGACATCTTGTCTGGTTTCACATAAACTCGATCTGTCATCGTTACTTTATCGTTTATTACTTAAATCCTCAAACAATTTAATATTACTTTAGTTTTATTTCACTTCAAACCTCTACCAATATTTTTTAAAAAGTGTGTAGAGTACATTATTACCAAAAGATTATTATCCATCTGCTAGAGGGTATTTACATTCCTGTCCGGGAGTTAATTTATACCAAAATACAAAGATTTTAAAATTAAGTAACATATTATGCCATCCTAATATTTAAAATTAGACACAAACTGACAAAATGTGCGGATTAAATTTGTTCCACTTTAGTATACTCTAAACGTCAAAGTATATTCAATTAACATTAAACTTAAAGAAAAGTAGAGAGATAATATTCAATTCAGGAAAACAGGCTGAAGGCTAAAAACAAACTTTAATTTTTCATTTTGACAAACTACAATTCTGTAATGAAATATGGAGTGAGTCTACGACAATCTATGAAAGTTTCTAGAAATGTCATCTCCGTCTGTTAGAGATTTTCGTTTGTATTTAAGCCACAGTTGTTTTTTTTTTCAAATATAAGGTCAAAGTTAAACACATTGAAGTATTTAATGGGCACTGTACACGCACGTCTATAATAGCTCAGTTTACTGTCAAATCGTTATGTAGGAAAAATTTCCATGTAATTATAATTATGATATTGTATGTGCATATTCACCAACAGCTCTAAGTTTACTATCATATAAGTTTACTGTTTGTAAAAGAAAACTATTTATTTTCAGTTGTTACATAAAATTTGAATTTCACTATTAGAGTTTGATATTTGATAGAAAATTGGCCAATTTAAAATACATAAAAAAATACAAATAAAATATTTTTAAAATTTAATAGTAATTATAATTCTTCTAAAAGAGGCTTGACTCCTGATTCTTGTTTTAATTCATTGTGATTCTTGTTTAACTTTATCAAAATTTCTGTTTTAATATAAATCAATAAAAATGTTGAAGGTTTAATTTGAAGGATTTCTTCAGAATGAAAATATAGGATCATGTGGCGGGAACGTTTGGTAAATGAGAGTTTTCAATTACGTAAACCTCAATTATTTTCATTTAAAGTATATTTCAAGAAAATTATTTTTTGTGAAAATTGCTTTGCAAATAGATCAGGTATCATGCAATAGAACATAAAAACAATTAAATACTAGAAGCCCTAAACAATTTATTTAACTTGATAGGAAACAATCCTTTCCTGTGATAAACAATCCACTGTGACAAGGACTCGCGGGGCCAATTCCTAGTGCCTGCGTCATGTCGAGAATGCAATACTCGAGTAAGCAATGTCTAGGAACAAAAGCAACCGAAGTAAACAATATTGTATTGTTGGTGTATTTCTCATGTTAGGATGTGAGAATCTACTGCCCACGTGCAATGCCTTGGGGAAAGGATACAAACTGTTACGAGACACTTCGGAAACCATATTTTGAGATTTGTATTAGTAAAAGTAAAACCTAACCCCCATTGCATTATTGCGTCCCTGACTGTGAGAAGTAAGGCTCAGTAAATTGTTGAAATATTTATTTGTAAATTACTACAAATAGTTAAATGAGACCCACTGAATTGTAAGATATTGATTAATTCATTTATTACTATAAATATTACTATATTACATGACAAAACGAGTGAAATAGAAAAATATTATTAAGTTTTAAAATATATATTCAGATTAAAGAAGAAT
>JBAIZL010000002.1:156646213-156666213 GCA_036971475.1 Prosapia bicincta
GTAATTCGTCTGAGGAAATGATAAATAAACGTTTTTGCTTCAGCTGATGTTTAAACGTTAATCGTTTAATAGTCTCGCTAGATTCTTCTTGGTGCCAATGAAATAACTGATGCGTGACGGTTGGAGACAGCATTCTTTCCTAAACATTGCTTGATGCTTCACTGATTAGTAGGCTATATTTCAGTCTTTCAAATGAAATGAGTTGGAATGAAAGACCTGAATCCCAAACGCAATGATAGAACTGGGTAGAAGCAAGTTTGATTGGTAACGTGAGTGACGTCAGCGACAAGGAAAACGCGCAATAGGTGAATATTCAGATAAAATATCAAAATAAAACGAAATTCAGAAATCGCAATTTCTGGTGTAGCGGCTTCGTTTGCCAGACTTTTCGATTTGAAGATTTGGACCCGATGATGGGCGACAGTCTGTTGCTTTCTCGGTCTCGTTGTATTCTTTGGATCCTGGTTAAGTTCGGAAACTATAGCTGGTGGAGTGTAATAGATAGTGCGCCAATGCGACCTTTTTCTGAAAAAATCCGTTTTTACAACTAGCTCAGATTCCTTGTTATGATACAGGCGGCACAAATCAAAATGTCTTGCTCTATGACAGTTCTGCTGTCATATCTCTCGATTATTCTGTCGCAGTGCGACATATCTCACGCTTTTTCATCTTGAAGTTTCCCTAAATTTTCCCTCCTCGTCGTAAATCGATGTACCATTATTGTTAATATTTTCCATTGACATTTATATAATCGGCTCGTTCTAGATTTATTTCACTTAAATCCGGGTTGTTTCTTCTGTTTTACAAGTTTAACTCTTTGAGGTATTTTAATTAAAAAAGAATGATAAAGTCTTATAGTTTTTCTTTTCCGAATTATCGGTCGCTTTTTTACTTTTATGATATTTGTTATATGTTCCTAGTGAGGTGTTGGCTTGCTGCAAACGTCGAAGGAACTTTTGCACTCGTTTGACAAGTTTCCCACATCATAAACTTCGATTGCTTTAAGAAATTACATTTATAACATAACTCTAACGACTGTATATATCTCTATTCAGCAATGATATAACATTCATAAAGTTGTAACTACTTTTAGGTTAGATTCTTGGATTCTTACCTGTTCATCTTGCAGTAAAGGGAGACAAGCTGAGAGTCCTTGGTGCTGCGGCACCGGTTCATCTTGTCAGACAACCAAACGGTTGTATAGATCTATTTATCTTGTACTAAGGTACAGTGATCAGGCATATCACTTTATTCGAATTATATTCTTTTCTTTTATAATACATCACTCAGGATAGACCTGAAGTGATGGTCAATTATTACTATCAATTAAAAGAGAATTCAAGTTCCTATTTCTAATTTCTGGAGAGAGTTTACTCAAGTTCTATAATTTATGTTGTTGTTTTTTTTATTTCTACATCCACTATCCAAGACAATAGTTCCAGATATAATATGTCTTAACTCTTTGTTAAAAATATAGGAGATTGTATATTCAAATTTCAAATCATCAAAGACTAAACTCGAATATTTAAAGAACAAACAAAATAGATTCAAACAATTATTATTCAATGAGTTTCTTATTTTATCCCTATAAGAAGTATTTGGCGGTGGAGACGACATAACCTCTAATTAACCTCTATTCAAGTAAAGTAAACTACGTAACAGGGTAAACAGCAAACAAGACACAGGAACATAACATTAACGTAAAAACATCTGAAATATAACATTGTTGACACAGCGATGGGGAAAATATAACATTTTATTCCCGACTATTTCTCCAAACCCCTCTTAGATAATTTGATTTAGCTACATATCTAAAGTTAACATTTTAAAAAAATATTTTCTAATTATTAAATTATTTCCATTTCGATAACATTCTTGTGGGTTTGATTGTTGAAAAAAACAACCATGTTTCGTTCAGTCCATGAAACATCTCGGCTCTTAAACTTCAGAAAAGATTTGATGGTAAATTTAATTTTTTTCAAAAAATAGAGAATTGGTTCAATATGACATGAATCAATTTTCATTTGTGTTACGAAACACAAACACACACAGGCAAAGGGAGGGGGGAGAGAGAGTTTTAATTTTATTTAATAGAAAGTTTGAAAGATAAAATAAACAGATATATATGGAGAGGTTACGTTTTGTAACACTGTTTAGCTTTTCAACCATGTAGAACTTGTTCTTGCATTCTAAAAGTATAAAAAACATCTCTGAAGAATGATATTTCCTCGTTTATTTTGCTCTCGTTATGTTTGAAACCTTTTCATTTTAACTTGAAATGAAAAATAATAAACCTTTTCCGATATCATTTCTTCCTGTGGGATAATTCAGTCCCCTTCAACCTACTGTTGAGTCATGGCGCTCTCCCTTCATGATCCCATCTGTTGTTTCACACATAAACATAGCAGCAAAATGTTTGTTTAGGGTTGTTAGCGATAGGCCTTTTGTTTAAGTATTGTTTATTGACAATAGGCTCATGTCTCAACGGGGAAACAAGAGCGCGCGACAAACAAACAATCGGCTACAATTGTCAAAACGTTTGTTAAAGCCACAAGGAAACCGCTTGCAAATTGTGATTCATGAACTTATTATTCACTTAATTTCTTCTATTAGTTCACACTCTCACTCTCCTTATATATATTAAATTAAAAATATTTCAAAAACAAGAATACTTTTAATACATATATTATTCAAAACTTTTCGCCGATAAAACAGTACTAGCGACTACAGGAAAAAAATGTTTTTTCTGAAGATGCTGGTACTGTTTTATCGGCGAAAAGCTTTGAATAATATATGTATTAAAAGTATTCTTGTTTTTCAAATATTTTTAATTTATTAACTATATTACAAGAAAACATATCACCATATTAAATACATATGTATATATATATATATATATATATATATATATATATATATATATATATATATAAAATTTAAAACAACATAGGCTATTCAAATACAAGAATATTTATTAATTTATATTCAAAGCTTTTCGTTGTTAAACAGCACCAACATCATCAGGAATGAAAATTACAATAATTTATATAAAAATTACGATATATGTATATATATATATACATACATATATATATATATATATATATATATATATATATATATATTGTTTAAATTTTCAATTGTTAATAAAATAATTTTTATTCATCCACTCAATTTCAAATACATTTGTTTTAGTATTTGTTCAAATACTTTTAGTGGATGACACCTGATGTTAATACATTTTTTTTCAAATACTAATTCATTATTTAAATCTAAAATGAACTCACTTTAATTTTTTATAGGAGAAAAACTTTTCAGAAAAGAGTGAAGATATGCAAATATAGTTATTTCAACCCATTTGGCTTAAAGTAACAGATAAGATGTGATTTCATAAAACAGCTGGTTTTATGTTATAAATCATAAGGTAGAACAACTGTCTTGACAGATAGGTTATGTTACTTTATTTATATTAATTGTAATTATTTATTAAAAATTAACTTGAATACATTTTTTTCGTTGACCTAAGTAAGAATTGACATTAGAAGATTTTTTGTTATAACTTGTTTATTATATACACCAAAAGGTAGTTTTTAGTTGAACAGCCAAGTAAGAGTTAAGAATGAAATTTTGATTTTAGCTAGTGAGACAGTAATAAAGATACAAAACAACCAAAACCCAACTCTCGAATATTTTTTAATTCTGTAATGAAGCAGACATGTTTCTATAACTGCCATGCTATCATCAGTAACGATCAAACACCGGTTATAATTTATACTCACATCTGATTAAATTATTCACCACACCTGGTTCAGACAAAGAGCAATATAACAAATTATACATTTAAATTTCAAATGTAATTTGTTAGATTATTAGACTTATGACTTTCTAATTTGTTAAATTATTGTTTGCTTGAAACCGTGTGGGGACAAAATTTAATCATATGTGAATATAAACTACAACCGGTCTTTGTCACTGATGATGACATCACGGTTTTCGAAACATCTTTGTATGTCTTAAAAGCCTTGAAGAAATATTATGAGAGTTGAGTTTGTACTATATTATGGGTGTTATTATTACATTTATTGTAAGGAGATTTATTTTTGAAAATAAAAACAGAGTCTTTTTAACAGACATCTCTAAAACAGCCAGCATCTTTATTCGCAGGGGCCGGCTTCGATTAGATTAATGAAAACATGTGGCGGAAGCTGTGCCCGTTACAAATTGTCTTCCTAACACTAAGTGGGTGGCAATCTCCGCCAGACAAAGAAAGCCATTTCTCGGAAACAGTTGATTGCATGGGGAACCTTCCTTTCTCCCGCATCTCTTTCTCTTTTTTATTTTTACTCCCCCCTCCCCATTCACACATCACACAACACACATTCTCTTACTTAAGGGATTACATTTTGAGTTCTTGTTTTGACAAGATAGATGCTATCTGTTCTTGTGTCTATTAGAAGATACTACCTGGACAGAGTAAATATTTCTTGCACGCGGAAAATATTTGAACTATTACTAAAGAAAGTAAACATTGAGTAAAAAAATGGGAATACTAGCAGCTCTACTACCGATCTGACTGAACATATGTGAACTAATGCTACTGTGTTGCTAGTAGTTCCCTCTATGGTTTCTCGGTCAGGTAGTTGCAATATGGATAGTACAATGGCTAATATCTTTGCAACATAGTTTTATTCAAGTGTGTTAAACAATTTTTTTTTATAAAGTCGCGATATTTATAAATATGTTTCGGGACTTCACATTGTTATATAATATAAATACTTTGGAAGAGAAATTGCGGGTTTGACTTTTCAGCGTAATATTGCACACAATGCGTATGTTGATGGTTGCTCATGGGCTTACGTTATACACTTACGCATGCTAGTAGGCCAGTAGTAGGTTGTTTTATTTGAAGTGTAGAAAATATATTCTTGCACCAATTGATCAATTAAATACAACTTAAAATAACTTAGAGAAAAGATGGAATGTGTTTATATTAATTCAAAGTTTTGCAAACAAAAGTAAACAAAATGTATTTGAAAAATAGGTTTTGCAACGTCTTGTAACAATTTTTACTTTTAATTCATTTCTACTTCATTAATGTCTACTTTTAATGGAACTCAAGACTAAAACCTTCTTTACAATGTATGTAATTATTTGCAACTTTTCAATCATACGTTGTAGGCTATATGATACAATACATATTTTTATATTTAAGTGGCCTGAAGAAGATCATTGGGTTTTAACCCTTGTACGATCGAGACTCATTATTAATATCATACATCTTAACGAAGGTTTTTTTCTTGAGTTTCTATAGAGGTATGTTAACCTTAGAAACAGTATTTGAGCTTGATGAAGTAGTTGATTTACTAAAATCTTCGTGTAAAATATTAACATGTACTGAGTAAGAGATAAAATATATTTTGAATGTACCGACTGCTCAATTAGATCATTTTAAATTATCTTAGTAGATTACTAAAATTAGAATGCAAGGTTTTTAACTGATAGACAGTTTAGTATGAATTAAAAGTTGTGAAATAGTAATGGTATTGCAATTTAATTGGGTATACGAGAAAAATATAAATCGACCTAAATTTAATCTGGGTATTTTGCATTCAATGGCGACTGACTAACGACCTAATGGTGATTTACTAAAGGCTGACTTACGAAAGAATAACGAATCTCTGACAACTTAATGAGAACCGACTGAGGAATAAATGACTGACTGACGACCAAATATGAGTTACTAAAGGCTGACTTAAGACTCTCTGACAACGAATCTCTGACAATACAAATCACTGACAATTGAATTGCAACCAACTGAGTAATAAATGACTGATTGACGAAATACTATAACTGAGTTGGCAGTAAACTGAGAGCGGAGAAAAAGTATGCGTTTAAGGGGTTAATGCGCTTACCTTCGTTTTGCAATGCCTGCATATTTGGGAGATTTTCATGTGCAATATGAATAGGAAAATCATTGTAAAAGAGGATGACATTTCTACAAATAGTCATAGGAGTCTATTGACGCAATATTTCTTTACAGAATTGTAGTTTGTGAACTTGAAAATTTGAAGTCATAAAATGGCATTCAGTTTTTAAAATTTAGCGTTGGCGGTTTAAATTAATTCCAAGTCTCCTCCCCTCTAAATCTCTCCCAACTAAAAACCTCTCTCTCAGAACTCTTGGTTAAGTAGATATGAAACTATTATTAAATTATATTAATTGGTTATGTTCTCTTGAATTAAAAAAAATAGATTTGATATCTAGTAACACAAAAAATAGATTAGCGTTGTATCCATATTGCATACATTGCGCCTTAAGAACAATTGAAACAATGTTTTAAGATTATTTTCAATTAATTCTTATTGGTAAAAATTATGTTGTTGCTATAAATGTTATTATTTTCCCAAAGGTTACTTCTGTTCTATATTATTTTGGAGAAAACAAAACCAACATTTATATTTAAAATCTGTCCAATACTTCATAGAAATTTAATTCAGTCTATTTTAGGGTTCAATATTTTTTTACAGCTTTTTTGAATCATGTGTTGAAATTTTAATTTTACAAAAAGTAATGTTTATGAAATACCGAATATTTGTATTCTTACAAATAAAAAATGTGGTACTTTGACTAGCCCAAACATTTTAAAAACAACAGCTGTTTAAAAATTTTATACTTGTTAGAATTACAGCTTGTTTATTCGAAGATCTGTAAATGATTTATCTGTGGGTAATAACACCAGAACGTTTTCAGTTTGTTAAATTTAATTCTGGTGTGTTATACAAGCACCGTGTTGCATTTTTAGTAGATTTGTTTAGAAATATTAATAATAATAATTATTGGAGCTCAATGCTGGCCCGAAGTAAAGCGCCTAGCCAAGCCTTGCGACGGAACCACACCTAATTACACTAAACTAGCGCTAGAATAAACAATGATCCTAATTACTGATAAACAAGATAATATCAGGTTAATTCCTTCGGATATTTATGAAAAGAAGCTGAAAGCCTGTAAGTTTAAGTTAAACATTTGCCAAATGCTTTATTATACACGGACACTCAGGTGAGATTATATAAAAGTATATAAAATACAAATATAAATAAATGGATAAGAATATTATAAAATGAGGAGTTTAGAACTACAAACAGATGATGAAATCATTAATTGGCAGAAGATTTATCTCTGGCAAAGCCATGCTCTCTCACGATCTGGTGGCTGCCGAAAAAGGGAACGTCAGTAATCAATTTATGCTAATCTAAATCCACTAAAAATGTCACAATGGCCAGACAGTATCTTTGAACTGAAACCAAACCGTACAAAATTATACACACGTTGATATATACGTATACATCTATTAGCAACTAGGGACAATATTTAACACATACGTAATTAACGATTTTCTAAACATAATACAGATAAAAAAAAACGTTTTACTTGGTGATGAAGAAAATCTTCAGGAGCACACAAAAATAAATCTGATTGGTGACGATGTTCTAAAAATTAAAAAAACAAAGATTTTCACAAGACGGATCCCCTCACACATAAGTTATACCTACTTAAAATCACGGGTTTTTTAAAATAAAACTATGTTATACTATTACAAAGTAACCGCTTGGAATAGATTTGAATTAAAACAAAAATAACGTTTTCTAAAATAAGCCAATTACTAGACAAGTTGGCTTTATTTTACTGTAGATTTTTATATCGCCACGCGAAACAAGAAGTTTAACGCTTTCAATAGTTTACCGAGGAATTTACATTAACTTCAATGAATTTACGGAATATAATTAAATCTTTGAAGAAATAAGCTAGTTATATGGGTCAGAAAAAAGACCTATGTAGAGTTTCTTTTACTTTAAATACTTATAGCTTACAAAATATATTTTATAAAATCGTAAAATTATCTATACAAACCTCAAAATACTATAACTGTATGTGAGATTATTCTGGGATACAAACAATGAAAAATTGAAAATTTTTAAATTCATAATGAATAACTTTAAGTAAATAAACTTTTCAATTCTGTTCATAACATGTTTTAAAGTTCTGTGATAGACAGAATGTTAGGAAGTTATTTGTTATGAAAATATATTTGTGAAATTGATTACATGGGGTAATGTTCTTACCCTCAGTCAATGGGAAAGGTACCAGCTAGCTGCACCTACTAAGCAGGGTTTAACCCCCCCCCCCCTGTGACAATCCCCTAGTGTAACAAAGCCACTTACAACACATTTTTAAACCACTTCTACACTCTCTGACATTTTTATGTCAAGATCTCTTGTAAAGCTTCCGGGTAGTGGGTGAACACTTCTCTTCAGCTAAGCGACTCTTCCCACGCAATGTTTTAATTTTCCCCTGCTCTAGTTCCAGAGGATCAATATTATGCCCTTCACTTAGTCGCTCCTAATTCCATCTACCCCTTACAAAACCCACCTTTCTTTATTCTTCGATATGCAAAAGTGTTCGCGAGTACAGACTCCTTAAAGACCTCGATACAGACCATGGGTTTACCTTCAGGGTTTCATTCAGATAAGCGACCCTCTAAATGTGACTCTACGATCTTCCAAATATCATCATATAACTCCCTGTTTATATCCAATTTACATGCACAGTCCTTTCTTATTAGTCGTTCTAGTGGATTCCTTGAAAAAATTCACTTTTGTTAATGAACCTACAATTTT
This sequence comes from Prosapia bicincta, assembly GCA_036971475.1. NCBI lineage: Eukaryota > Metazoa > Arthropoda > Insecta > Hemiptera > Cercopidae > Prosapia > Prosapia bicincta. The sequence continues at coordinate 156,654,889 of JBAIZL010000002.1, forward strand.
TGTTAAAAATTGAACTCTACTACTGTACAACTATGGAGATATCTATCGGTCACTAAAATGAGTTGGGCATATTTTATTAAGTAAGGCTATATTCTCTTAGTTGTCTGAGATATGACGAACACGTGTATTAGCGTACCTTACTACACCGTTTTATCTACACCATGATAAACCCATGCAGTAGCGTACCTTACCGTACCACTTTGTCTACGAAATATTAATCCCTTGCAACAGCGTACCTTACCGTGTCCCTCTGTTTACGGCATGATAAAGAAGTGACGTAGCTTATTTTCCGTATAGTTTTCTTTACTGCATGTTAAACCCGTACCGTAGCATACCTTACCGTGTCTCTTTGTTTACGGCATGATAAAGAAGTGACGTAGCTTATTTTGCGTATAGTTTTCTTTACGGCATGTTAAACCCGTACCGTAGCATACCTTACCGTGTCCCTTTGTTTACGGCATGATAAAGAAGTGACGTAGATTATTTTCCGTATAGTTTTCTTTACGGCACGTTAAACCCGTACCGTAGCATACCTTACCGTGTCCCTTTGTTTACGGCATGATAAAGAAGTGACGTAGCTTATTTTCCGTATAGTTTTCTTTACGGCATGTTAAACCCGTACCGTAGCATACCTTACCGTGTCCCTTTGTTTACGGCATGATAAAGAAGTGACGTAGCTTATTTTCCGTATAGTTTTCTTTACGGCATGTTAAACCCGTACCGTAGCATACCTTACCGTGCCCCTTTGTTTACGGCATAATAAACTCGTACCGGTGCATACTTTTCCGTATCGCTTTGTCTACGACATGATAAACCCGTACCGTAGCGTACCTTATTTTCTACGGCAACATAAAAATGTACAATTTCGTACCTTACTGTGAGCTTTTGTCTAAGGCGTGATAACCCGTACCATATCGTAGCTTACCTTACCGTACCGTTTTGTTTACGGCATGGTAAACGGTGCCGTGCGTTATTAACCTTGCTCCTTTTTCTAAGATATGATAAACTTGTACCTTAGTCTACCTTATCATACAGTTTTGTCTCTGAGATGATAAACCCGTACTGTAACGTACCTTACCGTGCCCTTTGTCTACGGTACGATAAACGTTTACCGTAGCGTATCTTACCATACCTTATTACCTACGGCATGATAAATAGAACCGTAGCGTATTTTACAGTACAGTTGTGTCTACGGCAAGATAGCATACGTAGCTTACTTTCCCGTACAGATTTATGCAGCGTACCTTACTATATCCTTTTGCCTATTACATGATAAACCCAAACAGTAGTGTACCTTACAGTAGCGCATGTTACCAAACAGTTTTGTCTATCATTGAAGAGATTGAAGACAGATATTGTGGGTTGCTTTACCCTAATTTATTTATCTTATCGCATCCGCACCCCTGTAACCAATTAAAATATTGGACCCCGCACTGAAAGGGGCTGCAAAAATAACTTGCACTAAATGAATAATGAATTAGAAACTTTGAATACTTAATTATATTAGTAGAAGTCTACTCTCTCGTCACACAAACGTTCTAGAAATATAATGAAACAAACCGTAAGTTGTAAGTAAAGTGCTTAATTTACAATTACTTGGTTCTGAAATAATATTTAGAGGGTATTATTTAGTGATGTCGAGTAATAAAACTAGTAAGACTGTATTGTTTGTACTTTGTACAATTATCGATAATCATTAAGTGAAGGTTTTAGAGATCAATTGTTGACATTTATTTACAAGATATAGATTTTTAATTAGAACAGTTACTCTCAGTAATAACTCGTAAAAGACTTGTGATCTAGGACGAAACCCCAAATAAAGTTATAAACTTTGTCAATGCTTAAAACTGAAACTGAAACTGAGCTAATAAGATAGAGCTAAGTATTTAAATACTAACAATTTGAAGAATTATTACAAAAGTAATAGTGAGTAGTTATTTAAAGAACTAAGTATTAACTTACTACGCTGACGCGTTTTGTGTAACCGTCGAAGCCTGACTTGCTTCTCAAATTATATAACCTAACTTGGCAAATATGAGTGGCAGGTTAGGCTTTGTCAGTAAAACGAAGGTTTTAAAACTAGTTAGCATAGTAAATTAATAGTTTTCACTTAGTTCGGTAAATAATAACTTATCAGTGAAATGAAGATGATTACCGCCTTGAAAAAATAATAAAAAAAGGAACTAAGATAGAATCTACTAGTAATAAAAGCTGAAATATAACTATTTTAAAAACAAAACCTATCAAAATTTGAAACAGTAAATTTTAATGAATATATTTAGTTGGCGATAAAATGACAGTCAATTACCGGTCGTCTGTCAACACCACCTTCAAAGTTCCTCTAAGATTATACCGTTGCTAAATAACATCATACCATTACATGAACACACAAAATATGCCTAAATGTGATGTTACGTCAACGAAACTGGCATTGCGGTGGGTCCTCGTTTTGCATCACCATCTTTGGGTTAAAAAACAGTAACCACTTGTAGACGAGTAATTCGAACCACTTCCTCTTTACAATTCGAACGAATTGAGACCTACATGTGTGACAATATCTTTAATTTCTCTCAGCTTGTTTTGATTCACATTTTGCCACTCCTTATTTGAAGCGCAGAATAGTGCAAACTTTACTTTAAACTAAATCAGTAGTAAAATATAAATGGGTTTGAAATAGTGATGAAATTAGAAATCAAGCAAAATGCCCATATAAAATAGATGTCAACCTAATGGTCATTTAGTTATCTTGCATTCATTGACGAGTAAACGATCAGTCAAGCAGTCGACTAAATTACTATAAAATGACGACTGAATGACGAGTGAATGGTGACAGAACGACTACAGCGTGACAATTGATTAATTATTGACGACGAAACTAACACGGGATGATTCGAGTTTTGGTGCTGTAACCAAACACCGCCTCTTGTATTTACGTACTCCTAATGACAGAAAAATTTTAAATAATTTAGTTTTTGTAGTTAAACGAGTTTCAAAGATATTATAACAAATTTGTAAACGTAGTAAAAATTGTATTCCCCCAAGAATGAAAATAATTACACTGTCAAATGTTTAGTTTATTCTAGATTTATTTAAAGAGAAAACTAATATTTAATTTTATATGATGATATCTACAACTATACATATTAAATGTTGATATCCTTACACCATTACAAGAACAAGCAAAACCTAGAGAGAGCCTAGTTGTGGCATAGTGTCTAACAACGATACTGGTTACTTCATATTTCGTAATATCACGAAGCCATGTGATGGGACACGGTCAGGAGATCCTTCTATTTCTTCTCCCTATTTTAAATATCGAAATCTTGTTGTTGTTCATGACGAGCTGGTTGTAAATTACTTATTACACTTTTGCTATTACTTGCGACCAGACTTTTCGTTAACTAAATGTTGTTAAATTGTTAACTTACACTTGGAGGAAACGTTTTCGTCTTACGACTTCTTCAGCCTCGTATTTTTACCGCTAGGAATGCTGCAGTTGTGCTTCCTCGGTACAATTTTTTTGAAAGTTAGAAGTGATGTGATCGAAGAGTATGGGTGATCTGTACCGTGTTTGTTCATTTAGGATGTCATTTTTATGTGTGTTGCTATGTCTATATATTTCATACGGTTTTAGTATGTTTAATTTATGGCCTTTGTTGCATGTGTGGAGGATGCTCATGTTATTTTCCATACTTTTGCATGAGTATTTAGTGTTCATTAGGTGATTTGCGAAGGTGGGTTCAATAGTAGTGTGCAGTGCGCTTTTGTGTTCTTTATTTGTCATGCAATAGTATGGAAAATAACATGAGCATCCTCCACACATGCAACAAAGGCCATAAATTAAACACACTAGAACACTATAAATTATATATATATAGACATAGCAACACAGATAAGAATGACATCCTAAATGAACAAACACGAGGAAGCACAACTGCAGCATTCCTAGCGGCAAAAATACGAGGCTGAAGAAGTCGTAAGACGAAAACGTTTCCTCCAAGTGTAAGTTAACAATTAACAACATTTAGTTAACGAAACGTTTGGTCCCATTTTAAATTAGACATTTATTTCGTTTCCATTGAAACATTATATCTATAAACAATATCTTGAAGAGATAGTTTAATGTTAAAGTGTTTAGTAAGATCTAGTGACCGGAGGTCTAGACCGAGGTGTATCCCCTCCCCTTCCCTCACAACACTGAGGGAGTCATTATTGTCTTGACAGCCAGCGTCGGGGGAACTCCGATACGATTGGCTATCAGGCGATATTTTAAAAGACTTAATATGATCAGCAAGTTACATTAATGCTTACGAAGGTTAGGAAACAAAATGTCAACACAGAATTAATTTGTCTCTCCACAGTAAGGGCTATGAAGAGACAATTCCATCATGAAGATAGGGTGGCGTACATGAGCAGGCCTACTTTTTATCGGGGTCATAAGGAGGTCGTCTTATAAATATCGGTCTACCAGTTGACACCCAAGCAAAATGAGTGAAAAAGACAGCAGATGTAATCAGGTAGAACTACGGAGATAATAATCGTCTTGTGCTAAGAATAGGAGAAAAGTATGTTATCACGTGGACAAGGTAGCTTGCCTGAAGACAGCAGGTCTACCTGAAGAGAAACCGGGAGGGTGAGAGCTGGGCTGGATCGCCATATCAGCCCTCAATAATTTGCAAATATATCTAATCACATATAAAAAATATAGCAGGTCTTTTGTACTAAAACAATGGCGCCTACATGAAGCAAAAAATTAAGAACTTGTTTTGAACTACAAAAATTGATTCATTGGTTATAGAAACAGCCCCTTGGAATCTATAGCAAACCTCAGGATCAAAGAAGACTTCCCAAACTTTAGTAGTCTGAACAGAAAGGCTTCAAGATTCTTCAAATATTTCTTGCAGTAAAATAAAGCCTGCGTTATCTTAAGTTCAAACTCGGTCCCTATCATTGCTTTCTGTTTGATTCTTCTCCTTACAACGAGATTTTGAAATGCATAAACCCCTTATGCCTCATTCATAAACTTTTCTTTGACCTCTATACGGCGAGTCTTCATAACAGAGTCCAAGCGGCGTTCAATGACTGACTTGCCTTAGTTATATCCTCGTTCACTCTCTTCCTGCTCTTCCACTAGAAGGAGGAAATGAATCCCTCGAAACTCACTATAAGTTAGCTGGAACAACACTGAGTGCACACTCCTCGCCTACCGACATGGTCACAGTAGAGTCAAGTTTTGTTTCTCTTGCGTAGAAGGCGTTGTCTTGCATATTTTCATGACAACCGATTCTGGCAATCTATTTAAAACTGCTTTAAATTCAGGTAAATGCTACCAAGCATTCAACCACAGTGCACTGTGGTAACTTCAAAACCAAATATTACCTACTTTTTACCATTTAAAAAAATAAATAAATATTACCATTTAATGTTACCCTTTTATGTTAATTCATGAAATGTGTTTGTCTCTCTCATAAAAATCCCGTTAGATTATATATGACGATTATATTTTGATGTAGGGCCATATTTAGTAATTTATTCGGTAAGAAACCTTGATTGGTTAAACTTAATTCAGTAATAGTAATGATAAATAATAAGTCACTCAGCCAATTGGTTAAATTTTAATTTATTAACAATTTTGTTTTGTTCTGGCATGTATTTAAAGTTATATATATATATATATATATATATATATATATATATATCGCAATATGTATTCTTGTGTAATAATAAAGAACATAAGTCAAAATACAAATACGAGATAAATTCAATTATATTGTATTAAATTCAATTATAATTCTTGTATTTGTATTTTGACTTATGTTTTTTATATGTATATATATATATATATATATATATATATGCATGTATGTCTGTATATGCGTGTGTGTGCGTGTGCACTTGCGAGTGTGGAAATTAAAGGAATTTATAAGTATTTCGTATAATAAAATCAGTGTCCATACAACAAAAGTTGCGGTAAATGTGACCGTACATCAAATGCGCTTATACCTGGGAGCAAGATGGGGGGGGGGTCCAAGATTACCCCAATCCTTAAAAACAAAATAAATATCCAAGCACCATATGCAGTACATTTTTTCGAGAAAATTATTTTAAAAATTGGTGTAATGCAGAACTTGACTTAGGGCTAAAAGATTTGTATACAAAAACATGTGTTTTCCGTGAATATTAGATTATTGTGTTTATATTATTTTTACATAAGTACTTTAGCCTAGTATTTATAAGTAGATAGGTTCAGCAAGGTTAAAACTTAATTTTGAAAAACTACTTAATTTAGTAGTATGCAATGCCTTCATGTTCAGCTCCCCTACAATCTGTCATGTAGGCACCATGCGGAACATGTATATGTATGCTACAGACACAGTCAAATTACAGCACCGTATAGACAATTTAACGCATGTGTAGTTGGTTGTCTAACAAAAGTGAGCGATACACATTGCAAAACATGTGAATACACTCACAGATGTGAGCACACACACACACACACACACACACACACACACACACACACACACACACACACACACACTCACACACACACACACACACACACACACACACTCACACACACATACACACACACACATACACGCCTTTGATGACACATAAACTAACATTTAACATTTAAGCTAACATTTAACGAAATCCATATGACCTACGGATCATGCAGTGTTTTATAATAACTTACATGAAGTGGATATTCTTTACTTTATGGTGCGTAACAGGCGTTTACAACACCAAAATTATTTCAGTGGAATTATTTTTTTAATTTCCCGACAGTAACAAATCGAAAGGCGTAAATTATGATAATTATTTTTCAACTCTGATTCTTTTACTTGTTAAAAGTTTTGATGAAACACGCAATTTTACAAACCTGAGCAAATTAAGACCTGACGAGTCTGTAGCTGTTTAATTTTCTCTGCTCGCCTGGGGTTGTTTTTGCCCTCACCCCTCCAACAACCGCATCGCAGTGTTGTCTTACTCAGAGGGGAAGTTGGAAAACGTAACCAATGTTTGACGCAAAAGAGTATCTCAAAATTAGCTCAGTCTTTTTTTCTTGTAACAAGTAAAAGAATGTTAAACAAATCGATAGTTAAATAAAGCCAAATAAAGTGTGAATTCTGATCAAATGAGTGAGGAATGAGCCCACTTGAGGTAGTGGTTTTGCCAAGCTAATAGGCTAAGCAAAGCAATGCTTGTTATTTTAGTTTAAAACTTTATACATATTGCTTTTTGTACTGCTATTGTTTATTAAACCAGCTATTATAAAGTTTTAGAAAAGTTACAGATGTAACCGCAGAGGGAAACATATCTGTACGTGGAATACAAAATTAAAGAAGATATAAATAAACTAAAATAATATAAATAAAAGATTTTTAAAGTCAATTCCTACTTAGGTCAATAAAGAACAATTTTATTTTAGTTACATTTTATTAAACAATTAAAATTAAAATCACAAAAGTAAAATAACTTATGCGTTAAAACAGCTGTAGATACTACATAACCTCTATAACATAAATTCAGCTGTGTTATTAAATCATATGTTATTTTAAGCCAAATGGGACGAAACAACTATATTGCATAACTTGCCCCGGTTTTGAAAGCTTTTTTCCCATATAAAACTAAAATTAATTCATTATTAAATTTAATTAATTAATTAATAATTGATATAACTGTATTAATGTTTTTTAAAACTACAAGTATAAAAAAATGTATTTGAACTTGAGTGGTTGAATACAAAGTATTTTATTAGCGATTGAAAATTTGAACAAGATATATATATACACACATATATACATAACGAGAGTGTGAACTAATACAAGAAATTCAGTTAGATACTGTATATCTATAAATGCAACAAGCTAGTAAGTATTTTAATTTATATTTAATCAAACTGTTCACCTTTTATCAGTGCAGTATCTGATAAAAATTAGAAATTCTAAAACCTCATGGAAATGTATTGCCACGTATGTATTCAGATACGTGTGTCAAGTATTTGTACCAATTCTAGTTCAGAGCAGACTGATGATATATAAGGAATAACAAGACAAGAAGTGTTGTATGATCAACACTTCACAGAAGTGAAACAACGCAAAAGTAAATAAGACATTGTTGTATGAACACTGTGATAAATAACGAGAGATATGGTCAATATCGTAATTAGTAAACAATATACAGAAAGCAACAATCAGGCAATTAAAGAAAGAAGGAAAAACATTCATTATTACATTTAATAATTATTCTCACAATTAATAACACTCGTCACTTTGAAAAATGGACAGTATTTTTGTAATAATCATAGGAACAAAATATAAGATCGAGTATTATATATTAGTATTCTACAAGCAGGTGCTATACATATTGCTTCAGAGGTTCTATTGTAATAATAAATACAAAGCGCGAAACAGGATAAATAAACACGTATAAACAAAGAAAACATACTGAAAATAGAGGAAGATAGATAATGAAGTAAGAATATAAAATCTATTACAAGGATAGATAATAAGAGAAAGGTGCAAGAGAAAAGACTGATAACCTAAGAGGCATTGACAGAAAGACGTGTCAGAACTAACCTTATCTTCCAATTAGACAAATTTTCCAAAGTACACAGTTCTAAAAGTTAACGTGAAATAGCAATACAAATTGTCATTTAGATGTGTTTGAAATCAGCTGGGGAGCTTAGACAATATTTTTATTGTACTTTTAAAACTTTTCAAAATAGTAATAATAATAATGAAAACTTTTCATAGCAAGGGCACTGTCTAGAAAAGACATAGTAGTGCTCCTTTACTTAGGCCATACCGTATTAGGTGAAGGTAATATGGGTGGCACTAGAATTTAACATCCTCTAGGTAGGACCCTAGTATTGTGATTGGATGAGTAGACCTGGAGGTCTGTAAAGTTTCCTAGAAATTGTTTGGCACTACTGGGAATGGAAATCAGGTATTTTATTAGTCACGTGCTTATTCTAGTTACTATGTCATTCCATCGCCCACATTGTCTACTTAAAACTAGACAAAATTTCTAAAATAATATGTCTACATTTTTTAAAAATAAACTGATTCTAACAACTTCTGGACTGCTTTGAATGGCGTGTTTAAAGATTTTTGGTTACTTACTATTCGTGGGGAGAATATGGGCGACTTATGAAACGAAGTTGCTTGGGTTTTATACCTAAATTTACACAGATTGTTATTCAAGCGCGATTTTCAATGTTGAATACGTAATATAAAAACAGTGTAGTACATGCGCAAGACATACCGAATAAGATTCTAGGAATTTGTGACCTTCGAAAGTATATGACAAAGGATTTTTTCCAATTAATAGACAGAGCGTGGGATGAAAATTAAATATAGTAACGTTTTATACCGTGTGCACCAAAATAAACAGTAATGAAATTGAATCAGCTGTAGTCGTCTTATCGATCAGCTGTGCCGACTTTTGATTGTGATCGTGAATTTGTGTTGACTTATTTCATTTGAGGTTAGTTTTTGCTGACATGGTGCTACCTATTGCAGAGAAAACAATGTAAATAATTTTTTTAAAATAAAATAAAATCTTACAAATGTTTCAGTACTGTATATTTTGGCACATACGGTAAAGGACGAAATGTGAATAAATAAATTTAAAAAAACACTGGGTGTTGGAAATGGTCAGTGCTAAGTATGGTGGAAGGGTGAAGCGAGGAGAAACACGCTTAATAGATTTTGAATATGTTTTTTCAATCTATATATTTTAAGAAATAATTAATTAAGAAACCAAGATTTTTAAAATTTTCGACGATAATTTTGCTAAAATAAGTTATGTTCTACGTAATTTGTGTTATAAGACATTTGTATAATTGTGTAACTAAGTAGACGTAACACAAGATTCTAATTTAAAGCAATTAATGTTGAACCTCTGAAGTAAATTAATGCCCAGAATAGCCACCGTTGATTAGATTTAAATTAAATTTTCTCTACAATTTCCTCTGATTCTTTAGGCAAGGATTTAATCCCATATTAGCAGCGGACACAGGTCGCGTGTAGGCGGGGTGCGTGACGCGGGGTCGGCAACATGCATTGAACAATCGACCCCACTCGAACTCTACTGGAGGGAGATTAAGATAAGGTGTTTCATTTGCAGAGGTGGATAATCGATGTGACTACAGCTAGACCCTTCGCTTATCTGTCCGTAATTAGGAAAACGTTCACAAACTTTCTACACATACGTAACCAACCGTATTATTTTTATCACGATCTCATAATGCTATCATTTCAAATGGACCCGTACATACGCAACGGTCTAATTCTTCTCGCATTAGTAATACAACCAAATATCCTGTTAGGAGCCATGAACATTAAACGCTTCCTGGAAGCGACCCATATCCCAAACGTTTAGATACCTCAGCATAGCAAAGAGGTCTGAAGTCAGGATCCACGAGAGCTAGACAAGGATGATCTTCAGCTTGGTAATGGTAATTTATTGTTAAGAATGCAGTAAGGCTGAGAATAAGCGGTTCTCTGCTAGTGAACCGTTGTAAGTTGTAACGCAACACAGGTGATTCCTAGCTAGTAAATCTTTAGTTTTGTACATTAGTAATTCGTTATTAGTGATCAATAAACTCTGTGACTCGGTGGTTCTTTTTAGTGATTCTTGCCATTGATCCGATAGAACTATGCATGGGTTGTTCCTTGTCAGTGATCCATAAACTCTGAGTCGATGATTCTTTTTAGTGATTCTTGCCACTGATCCGATAGAACTGTGCATGGGTTGTTCCTTGTTAGTGATTCATAGGCTGTGTGAGTCGGTGGTTCTTTTTAGTTATTCTTGCCACTGATCCGATAGAACTGTGCATGGGTTGTTCCTTGTTAGTGATTCATAGACTCTGTGAGTCGGTGGTTCTTTTTAGTGATTCTTGCCACTGATCCGATAGAACTGTGCATGGGTTGTTCCTTGTTAGTGATTCATAGACTCTGTGAGTCGGTGGTTCTTTTTAGTTATTCTTGCCACTGATCCGATAGAACTATGCATGGGTTGTTCCTTGTTAGTGATTCATAGACTCTGTGAGTCGGTGGTTCTTTTTAGTGATTCTTGCCACTGATCCGATAGAACTGTGCATGGGTTGTTCCTTGTTAGTGATTCATAGACTCTGTGAGTCGGTGGTTCTTTTTAGTTATTCCTGCCACTGATCCGATAGAACTGTGCATGGGTTGTTCCTTGTTAGTGATTCATAGACTCTGTGAGTCGGTGGTTCTTTTTAGTGATTCTTGCCACTGATCCGATAGAACTGTGCATGGGTTGTTCCTTGTTAGTGATTCATAGACTCTGTGA